>JAVVLW010000068.1:0-25000 GCA_034401795.1 Chaetoderma sp. LZ-2023a | reverse complement strand
CTGCTATACTCGCATGGTAACATGCTACACTACTACTATACTCGTATGGTAACACCTACACTACTACTATAATCGCATGGTAACACCTACACTACTGCTATAATCGCATGGTAACACACTACACTGCTGCTATAATCGCATGGTAACATGCTACACTACTGCTATAATCGCATGGCAACACCTACACTACTGCTATAATCGCATGGTGACACCTACACTACTGCTATAATCGCATGGTAACACCTACACTACTGCTATAATCGAATGGTAACACCTACACTACTACTATAATCGCATGGTAACACCTGCACTACTGTTATACTCGCGTGATAACACCTACACTACTGCTATAATCGCATGGTAACACACTACACTACTGCTATAATCGCATGGTAACACGCTACACTATTGCTATAAGCGCATGGTAACATGCTACACTACTGCTATAATCATATGGTAACACCTACACTACTACTATAATCGCATGGTAACGCCTACACTACTGCTATACTCGCATGGTAACACACTACACTACTGCTATAATCGCATGATAACGCTACACTACTGCTATAATCGCGTGGTAACACCTACACTACTGCTATAATCGCATGGTAACACATACACTACTGCTATAATCGCATGATAGCGCACTACACTACTGCTATAATCGCATGGTAACACGCTACACTATTGCTATAATCGCATGATAACACGCTATCCTACAGCTATAATCACATGGTAACACGCTACACTATTGTTATAATCGCATGATAACACGCTACACTACTGCTAGAATCGCATGATAACATGCTACACTACTGATATAATCGCTTGATAACACGCTACACTACTGCCATAATCACATGATAGCACACTGCACTACGGCTATAACCGCATGATAACGCGCTACACTACTGCTATAATGACATGATAACACGCTTCACTACTGCTATAATCGTAGGATAACATGCTACACTACTGCTATAATCGCATGATAACCTGCTACACTACTGTTATAATCGCATGATAACACGCTACACTACTGCTACAATCACATGATAACACGCTACACTACTGCTATAATCGCGTGATAACACGCTACACTACTGCTATAATCGCATGATAACACGCTACACTACAGCTAGAATCGCAGGATAACATGCTACACTACTGCTATAATCGCTTGATAACACGCTACACTACTGCTATAATCCCATGATAGCACACTGCACTACGGCTATAACCGCATGATAACGCGCTACACTACTGCTATAATGACATGATAACACCTTACACTACTGCTATAATCGTATGATAACATGCTACCCTACTGCTATAATCGCATGATAACACGCTACACTACTGCTATAATTGCATGATAACATGATACACTACTGCTATAATCGCATGATAACCTGCTACACTACTGTTATAATCGCATGATAACACGCTACACTACTGCTACAATCACATGATAACACGCTACACTACTGCTATAATCGCGTGATAACACGCTACACTACTGCTATAATCGCTTGATAACACGCTATGCTACTGCCATAATCGCATGGTAACACGCTACACTACTGCTATAATCGCATGATAACACGCTACACTACTGCTATACTCGCATGATAACACGCTACACTACTGCTATCATTGCATGATAACACACTACACTACTGCTATAATTGCATCATAAGACGCTACACTAGTGCTATAATCGCATGATAACCTGCTACACTACTGCTATAATCGCAAGATAACACGCTACACTACTGCTATAATCGCATGATAACCTGCTACACTACTGCTATAATCTCATGATAACCTGTTACACTACTGTTAAAATCGCATGATAACACGCTACACTACTGCTATAATCGCATGGTAACACACTACACTACTGCTATAATCGCATGATAACAAGCTACACTACTACCATAATCACATGATAGCACACTGCACTACGGCTATAACCGCATGATAACGCGCTACACTACTGCTATAATGACATGATAACACGCTACACTACTGCTATAATCGCGTGATAACACTCTACACTACTGCTATAATCGCATGATAACACGCTACACTACTGCTAGAATCGCATGATAACATGCTACACTACTGCTATAATCGCTTGATAACACGCTACACTACTGCTATAATCACATGATAGCACACTGCACTACGGCTATAACCGCATGATAACGCGCTACACTACTGCTATAATGACATGATAACACCTTACACTACTGCTATAATCGTATGATAACATGCTACCCTTCTGCTATAATCGCATGATAACACGCTACACTACTGCTATAATTGCATGATAACATGCTACACTACTGCTATAATCGCATGATAACCTGCTACACTACAGCTATAATCGCATGATAACACGCTACACTACTGCTATACTCGCATGATAACACGCTACACTACTGCTATCATTGCATGATAACACACTACACTACTGCTATAATTGCATCATAAGACGCTACACTACTGCTATAATCGCATGATAACCTGCTACACTACTGCTATAATCGCATGATAACACGCTACACTACTGCTATAATCGCATGATAACCTGCTACACTACTGCTATAATCGCATGATAACCTGCTACACTACTGTTAAAATCGCATGATAACACGCTACACTACTGCTATAATCGCATGGTAACACACTACACTACTGCTATAATCGCATGATAACAAGCTACACTACTGCTATAATTGCCTGATAACACGCTACACTACTGCTATAATTGCGTGATAACACAGTACACTACTGCAATAATTGCATCATAAGACGCTACAACTATAATCGCATGGTAACACCTACACTACTGCTGTAATCGCGTGGTAACACGTACACTACTGCTATACTCGCAAGGTAACACATACACTACTGCTATAATCGCATGGTAACACCTACACTACTGCCATTATCGCATGATAACACCTACACTACTGCTATAATCGCATGATAGCACCTACACTACTACTATAATCGCATGATAGCACCTACACTACTACTATAATCGCACGGTAACACATACACTACTGCTATAATCGCATGATAGCACCTACACTACTACTATAATCGCATGGTAACACCTACACTACTGCTATAATCGCGTGGTAACACCTACACTACTGCTATAATCGCGTGGTAACACCTACACTACTGCTATAATCGCATGGTAACACATACACTACTGCTATAATCGCATGGTAACACCTACACTACTGCTATAATCGCGTGGTAACACCTACACTACTACTATAATCGCATGGTCACATCTACACTACGGCCATAATCGCATGGTAACACCTACACTACGGCTATAATCGCATGGTAACACCTACACTACCGCTATAATCGCATGGTAACACCTACACTACTGCTATACTCGCGTGGTAACACATACACTACTGCTATACTCGCGTGATAACACGTTACACTACTAAAATCGCATGATAACGCACTATACTACTGCTATAACCGTATGATAACACGCTACACTACTGCTATAATCGCATGGTAACACCTACACTACTACTATACTCGTATGGTAACACGCTACACTACTGCTATAATCGCATGATAACGCACTATACTACTGCTAAAATCGCGTGATAACACGCTACACTACTGCAATAATCGCTTGATAACACGCTACACTACTGCCATAATCGCTTGATAACACGCTACACTACTGCTATAATCGTATGGTAACACCTACACTACTACTATAATCGCATGGTAACATGCTACACTACTGCAATAATCGCTTGATAACACGCTACACTACTGCCATAATCGCTTGATAACACGCTACACTACTGCTATAATCGTATGGTAACACCTACACTACTGCTATAATCGCATGGTAACACCTACACTACTGCTATAATTGCATGGTAACACACTACTCTACTGCTCTAATCGCATGGTAACATGCTACACTACTGCTATAATCGTATGGTAACACCTACACTACTGCTATAATCGCATGGTAACACACTACACTACTGCTCTAATCGCATGGTAACATGCTACACTACTGCTATAATCGTATGGTAACACCTACACTACCACTATAATCGCATGGTAACACCTATACTAATGCTATAATCGCATGGTAACACACTACACTACTGCTATAATCGCATGGTAACATGCTACACTACTGCTATAATCGCATGGCAAAACCTACACTACTGCTATAATCGCATGGTAACACCTACACTACTGCTATAATCGCATGGCAACACCTACACTGCTGCTATAATCGCATGATAACATGCTACACTACTACTATAATCGCATGGTAACATCTACACTACGGCTATAATCGCATGGTAACACCTACACTACTGCTATAATCGCATGGTAACACCTACACTACCGCTATAATCGCATGGTAACACCTACACTACTGCTATACTCGCATGGTAACATGCTACACTACTACTATACTCGTATGGTAACACCTACACTACTACTATAATCGCATGGTAACACCTACACTACTGCTATAATCGCATGGTAACACACTACACTACTGCTATAATCGCATGGTAACATGCTACACTACTGCTATAATCGCATGGCAACACCTACACTACTGCTATAATCGCATGGTGACACCTACACTACTGCTATAATCGCATGGTAACACCTACACTACTGCTATAATCGAATGGTAACACCTACACTACTACTATAATCGCATGGTAACACCTGCACTACTGTTATACTCGCGTGATAACACCTACACTACTGCTATAATCGCATGGTAACACACTACACTACTGCTATAATCGCATGGTAACACGCTACACTATTGCTATAAGCGCATGGTAACATGCTACACTACTGCTATAATCGTATGGTAACACCTACACTACTACTATAATCGCATGGTAACGCCTACACTACTGCTATACTCGCATGGTAACACACTACACTACTGCTATAATCGCATGATAACGCTACACTACTGCTATAATCGCGTGGTAACACCTACACTACTGCTATAATCGCATGGTAACACATACACTACTGCTATAATCGCATGATAGCACCTACACTACTACTATAATCGCACGGTAACACGTACACTACTGCTATAATCGCATGATAGCACCTACACTACTACTATAATCGCATGGTAACACCTACACTACTGCTATAATCGCGTGGTAACACCTACACTACTGCTATAATCGCGTGGTAACACCTACACTACTGCTATAATCGCATGTTAACACATACATACTGCTATAATCGCATGGTAACACCTACACTACTGCTATAATCGCGTGGTAACACCTACACTACTGCTATAATCGCATGGTAACACATACACTACTGCTATAATCGCATGGTCACATCTACACTACGGCTATAATCGTATGGTAACACCTACACTACTGCTATAATCGCACGGTAACACCTACACTACCGCTATAATCGCATGGTAACACCTATACTAATGCTATAATCGCATGGTAACACACTACACTACTGCTATAATCGCATGGTAACATGCTACACTACTGCTATAATCGCATGGCAAAACCTACACTACTGCTATAATCGCATGGTAACACCTACACTACTGCTATAATCGCATGGCAACACCTACACTGCTGCTATAATCGCATGATAACATGCTACACTACTACTATAATCGCATGGTAACATCTACACTACGGCTATAATCGCATGGTAACACCTACACTACTGCTATAATCGCATGGTAACACCTACACTACCGCTATAATCGCATGGTAACACCTACACTACTGCTATACTCGCATGGTAACATGCTACACTACTACTATACTCGTATGGTAACACCTACACTACTACTATAATCGCATGGTAACACCTACACTACTGCTATAATCGCATGGTAACACACTACACTACTGCTATAATCGCATGGTAACATGCTACACTACTGCTATAATCGCATGGCAACACCTACACTACTGCTATAATCGCATGGTGACACCTACACTACTGCTATAATCGCATGGTAACACCTACACTACTGCTATAATCGAATGGTAACACCTACACTACTACTATAATCGCATGGTAACACCTGCACTACTGTTATACTCGCGTGATAACACCTACACTACTGCTATAATCGCATGGTAACACACTACACTACTGCTATAATCGCATGGTAACACGCTACACTATTGCTATAAGCGCATGGTAACATGCTACACTACTGCTATAATCGTATGGTAACACCTACACTACTACTATAATCGCATGGTAACGCCTACACTACTGCTATACTCGCATGGTAACACACTACACTACTGCTATAATCGCATGATAACGCTACACTACTGCTATAATCGCGTGGTAACACCTACACTACTGCTATAATCGCATGGTAACACATACACTACTGCTATAATCGCATGATAGCACCTACACTACTACTATAATCGCACGGTAACACGTACACTACTGCTATAATCGCATGATAGCACCTACACTACTACTATAATCGCATGGTAACACCTACACTACTGCTATAATCGCGTGGTAACACCTACACTACTGCTATAATCGCGTGGTAACACCTACACTACTGCTATAATCGCATGTTAACACATACATACTGCTATAATCGCATGGTAACACCTACACTACTGCTATAATCGCGTGGTAACACCTACACTACTGCTATAATCGCATGGTAACACATACACTACTGCTATAATCGCATGGTCACATCTACACTACGGCTATAATCGCATGGTAACACCTACACTACTGCTATAATCGCACGGTAACACCTACACTACCGCTATAATCGCATGGTAACACCTACACTACTGCTATACTCGCATGGTAACATGCTACACTACTACTATACTCGTATGGTAACACCTACACTACTACTATAATCGCATGGTAACACCTACACTACTGCTATAATCGCATGGTAACACACTACACTACTGCTATAATCGCATGGTAACATGCTACACTACTGCTATAATCGCATGGCAACACCTACACTACTGCTATAATCGCATGGTGACACCTACACTACTGCTATAATCGCATGGTAACACCTACACTACTGCTATAATCGAATGGTAACACCTACACTACTACTATAATCGCATGGTAACACCTGCACTACTGTTATACTCGCGTGATAACACCTACACTACTGCTATAATCGCATGGTAACACACTACACTACTGCTATAATCGCATGGTAACACGCTACACTATTGCTATAAGCGCATGGTAACATGCTACACTACTGCTATAATCGTATGGTAACACCTACACTACTACTATAATCGCATGGTAACGCCTACACTACTGCTATACTCGCATGGTAACACACTACACTACTGCTATAATCGCATGATAACGCTACACTACTGCTATAATCGCGTGGTAACACCTACACTACTGCTATAATCGCATGGTAACACATACACTACTGCTATAATCGCATGATAGCACCTACACTACTACTATAATCGCACGGTAACACGTACACTACTGCTATAATCGCATGATAGCACCTACACTACTACTATAATCGCATGGTAACACCTACACTACTGCTATAATCGCGTGGTAACACCTACACTACTGCTATAATCGCGTGGTAACACCTACACTACTGCTATAATCGCATGTTAACACATACATACTGCTATAATCGCATGGTAACACCTACACTACTGCTATAATCGCGTGGTAACACCTACACTACTGCTATAATCGCATGGTAACACATACACTACTGCTATAATCGCATGGTCACATCTACACTACGGCTATAATCGCATGGTAACACCTACACTACTGCTATAATCGCACGGTAACACCTACACTACCGCTATAATCGCATGGTAACACCTACACTACTGCTATACTCGCATGGTGACACCTACACTACTGCTATACTCGCTTGATAACACGCTACACTACTAAAATCGCATGATAACGCACTATACTACTGCTATAACCGTATGATAACACGCTACACTACTGCTATAATCGCATGGTAACACCTACACTACTACTATAATCGTATGGTAACACGCTACACTACTGCTATAATCGCATGATAACGCACTATACTACTGCTATAATCGCGTGATAACATGCTACACTACTGCTATAATCGCTTTATAACACGCTACACTACTGCCATAATCGCTTGATAACACACTACACTACTGCTATACTCGTGTGGTAACACCTACACTACTACTATAATCGCATGGTAACATCTACACTACTGCTATAATCGCTTGATAACACGCTACACTACTAACATAATCGCATGGTAACATGCTACACTACTGCTATAATCGCATGGTAACATGCTACACTACTACTATACTCGTATGGTAACAAGCTACACTACTGCTATAATTGCCTGATAACACGCTACACTACTGCTATAATTGCGTGATAACACAGTACACTACTGCAATAATTGCATCATAAGACGCTACAACTATAATCGCATGGTAACACCTACACTACTGCTGTAATCGCGTGGTAACACGTACACTACTGCTATACTCGCAAGGTAACACATACACTACTGCTATAATCGCATGGTAACACCTACACTACTGCCATTATCGCATGATAACACCTACACTACTGCTATAATCGCATGATAGCACCTACACTACTACTATAATCGCATGATAGCACCTACACTACTACTATAATCGCACGGTAACACATACACTACTGCTATAATCGCATGATAGCACCTACACTACTACTATAATCGCATGGTAACACCTACACTACTGCTATAATCGCGTGGTAACACCTACACTACTGCTATACTCGCGTGGTAACACCTACACTACTGCTATAATCGCATGGTAACACATACACTACTGCTATAATCGCATGGTAACACCTACACTACTGCTATAATCGCGTGGTAACACCTACACTACTGCTATAATCGCATGGTAACACATACACTACTGCTATAATCGCATGGTCACATCTACACTACGGCCATAATCGCATGGTAACACCTACACTACGGCTATAATCGCATGGTAACACCTACACTACCGCTATAATCGCATGGTAACACCTACACTACTGCTATACTCGCGTGGTAACACATACACTACTGCTATACTCGCGTGATAACACGTTACACTACTAAAATCGCATGATAACGCACTATACTACTGCTATAACCGTATGATAACACGCTACACTACTGCTATAATCGCATGGTAACACCTACACTACTACTATACTCGTATGGTAACACGCTACACTACTGCTATAATCGCATGATAACGCACTATACTACTGCTAAAATCGCGTGATAACACGCTACACTACTGCAATAATCGCTTGATAACACGCTACACTACTGCCATAATCGCTTGATAACACGCTACACTACTGCTATAATCGTATGGTAACACCTACACTACTACTATAATCGCATGGTAACATGCTACACTACTGCAATAATCGCTTGATAACACGCTACACTACTGCCATAATCGCTTGATAACACGCTACACTACTGCTATAATCGTATGGTAACACCTACACTACTGCTATAATCGCATGGTAACACCTACACTACTGCTATAATTGCATGGTAACACACTACTCTACTGCTCTAATCGCATGGTAACATGCTACACTACTGCTATAATCGTATGGTAACACCTACACTACTGCTATAATCGCATGGTAACACACTACACTACTGCTCTAATCGCATGGTAACATGCTACACTACTGCTATAATCGTATGGTAACACCTACACTACCACTATAATCGCATGGTAACACCTATACTAATGCTATAATCGCATGGTAACACACTACACTACTGCTATAATCGCATGGTAACATGCTACACTACTGCTATAATCGCATGGCAAAACCTACACTACTGCTATAATCGCATGGTAACACCTACACTACTGCTATAATCGCATGGCAACACCTACACTGCTGCTATAATCGCATGATAACATGCTACACTACTACTATAATCGCATGGTAACATCTACACTACGGCTATAATCGCATGGTAACACCTACACTACTGCTATAATCGCATGGTAACACCTACACTACCGCTATAATCGCATGGTAACACCTACACTACTGCTATACTCGCATGGTAACATGCTACACTACTACTATACTCGTATGGTAACACCTACACTACTACTATAATCGCATGGTAACACCTACACTACTGCTATAATCGCATGGTAACACACTACACTACTGCTATAATCGCATGGTAACATGCTACACTACTGCTATAATCGCATGGCAACACCTACACTACTGCTATAATCGCATGGTGACACCTACACTACTGCTATAATCGCATGGTAACACCTACACTACTGCTATAATCGAATGGTAACACCTACACTACTACTATAATCGCATGGTAACACCTGCACTACTGTTATACTCGCGTGATAACACCTACACTACTGCTATAATCGCATGGTAACACACTACACTACTGCTATAATCGCATGGTAACACGCTACACTATTGCTATAAGCGCATGGTAACATGCTACACTACTGCTATAATCGTATGGTAACACCTACACTACTACTATAATCGCATGGTAACGCCTACACTACTGCTATACTCGCATGGTAACACACTACACTACTGCTATAATCGCATGATAACGCTACACTACTGCTATAATCGCGTGGTAACACCTACACTACTGCTATAATCGCATGGTAACACATACACTACTGCTATAATCGCATGATAGCACCTACACTACTACTATAATCGCACGGTAACACGTACACTACTGCTATAATCGCATGATAGCACCTACACTACTACTATAATCGCATGGTAACACCTACACTACTGCTATAATCGCGTGGTAACACCTACACTACTGCTATAATCGCGTGGTAACACCTACACTACTGCTATAATCGCATGTTAACACATACATACTGCTATAATCGCATGGTAACACCTACACTACTGCTATAATCGCGTGGTAACACCTACACTACTGCTATAATCGCATGGTAACACATACACTACTGCTATAATCGCATGGTCACATCTACACTACGGCTATAATCGCATGCTAACACCTACACTACTGCTATAATCGCACGGTAACACCTACACTACCGCTATAATCGCATGGTAACACCTACACTACTGCTATACTCGCATGGTGACACCTACACTACTGCTATACTCGCTTGATAACACGCTACACTACTAAAATCGCATGATAACGCACTATACTACTGCTATAACTGTATGATAACACGCTACACTACTGCTATAATCGCATGGTAACACCTACACTACTACTATAATCGTATGGTAACACGCTACACTACTGCTATAATCGCATGATAACGCACTATACTACTGCTATAATCGCGTGATAACATGCTACACTACTGCTATAATCGCTTTATAACACGCTACACTACTGCCATAATCGCTTGATAACACACTACACTACTGCTATACTCGTATGGTAACACCTACACTACTACTATAATCGCATGGTAACATCTACACTACTGCTATAATCGCTTGATAACACGCTACACTACTAACATAATCGCATGGTAACATGCTACACTACTGCTATAATCGCATGGTAACATGCTACACTACTACTATACTCGTATGGTAACACCTACACTACTGCTATAATCGCATGGTAACACACTACACTACTGCTATAATCGCATGGTAACATGCTACACTACTGCTATAATCGCATAGCAACACCTACACTACTGCTATAATCGCATGGTGACACCGACACTACTGCTATAATCGCATGGTAACACCTACACTACTGCTATAATCGAATGGTAACACCTACACTACTACTATAATCGCATGGTAACACCTGCACTACTGTTATACTCGCGTGATAACACCTACACTACTGCTATAATCGCATGGTAACACACTAAACTACTGCTATAATCGCATGGTAACACACTACACTACTGCTATACTCGCATGGTAACATGCTACACTACTACTATACTCGTATGGTAACACCTACACTACTACTATAATCGCATGGTAACACCTACACTACTGCTATAATCGCATGGTAACACACTACACTACTGCTATAATCGCATGGTAACATGCTACACTACTGCTATAATCGCATGGCAACACCTACACTACTGCTATAATCGCATGGTGACACCTACACTACTGCTATAATCGCGTGGTAACACCTACACTACTGCTATAATCGCATGTTGACACATACACTACTGCTATAATCGCATGGTAACACCTACACTACTGCTATAATCGCGTGGTAACACCTACACTACTGCTATAATCGCATGATAACACATACACTACTGCTATAATCGCATGGTCACATCTACACTACGGCTATAATCGCATGGTAACACATACACTACTGCTATAATCGCATGGTAACACCTACACTAACGCTATAATCGCATGGTAACACCTACACTACTGCTATACTCGCATGGTAACACCTACACTACTGCTATACTCGCTTGATAACACCTACACTACTGCTATAATCGCATGGTAACACCTACACTACCGCTATAATCGCATGGTAACACCTACACTACTGCTATACTCGCATGGCAACACCTACACTACTGCTATAATCGCATGGTGACACCTACACTACTGCTATAATCGCATGGTAACACCTACACTACTGCTATAATCCAATGGTAACACCTACACTACTACTATAATCGCATGGTAACACCTGCACTACTGTTATACTCGCGTGATAACACCTACACTACTGCTATAATCGCATGGTAGCACACTACACTACTGCTATAATCGCATGGTAACATGCTACACTATTGCTATAAGCGCATGGTAACATGCTACACTACTGCTATAATCGTATGGTAACACCCTACACTACTGCTATAATCGCATGATAACGCACTATACTACTGCTATAATCGCGTGATAACATGCTACACTACTGCTATAATCGCTTTATAACACGCTACACTACTGCCATAATCGCTTGATAACACGCTACACTACTGCTATACTCGTATGGTAACACCTATACTACTACTATAATCGCATGGTAACATCTACACTACTGCTATAATCGCTTGATAACACGATACACTACTGCCATAATCGCATGGTAACATGCTACACTACTGCTATAATCGCATGGTAACATGCTACACTACTACTATACTCGTATGGTAACACCTACACTACTACTATAATCGCATGGTAACACCTACACTACTGCTATAATCGCATGGTAACACACTACACTACTGCTATAATCGCATGGTAACATGCTACACTACTGCTATAATCGCATGGCAACACCTACACTACTGCTATAATCGCATGGTAACACACCACACTACTGCTATAATCGCATGGTAACATGCTACACTACTGCTATAATCGCATGGCAACACCTACACTACTGCTATAATCGCATGGCAACACCTACACTACTGCTATAATCGCATGGTGACACCTACACTACTGCTATAATCGAATGGTAACACCTACACTACTACTATAATCGCATGGTAACACCTGCACTACTGTTATAATCGCATGGTAACACCTGCACTACTGTTATACTCGCGTGATAACACCTACACTACTGCTATAATCGCATGGTAACACACTACACTACTGCTATAATCGCATGGTAACACGCTACACTACTGCCATAATCGCTTGATAACACGCTACACTACTGCTATAATCGTATGGTAACACCTACACTACTACTATAATCGCATGGTAACATGCTACACTACTGCAATAATCGCTTGATAACACGCTACACTACTGCCATAATCGCTTGATAATACGCTACACTACTGCTATAATCGTATGGTAACACCTACACTACTGCTATAATCGCATGGTAACACCTACACTACTGCTATAATTGCATGGTAACACGCTACACTACTGCTATAATCGTATGGTAACACCTACACTACTACTATAATCGCATGGTAACATGCTACACTACTGCAATAATCGCTTGATAACATGCTACACTACTGCCATAATCGCTTGATAACACGCTACACTACTGCTATAATCGTATGGTAACACCTACACTACTGCTATAATCGCATGGTAACACCTACACTACTGCTATAATTGCATGGTAACACACTACACTACTGCTCTAATCGCATGGTAACATGCTACACTACTGCTATAATCGTATGGTAACACCTACACTACTGCTATAATCGCATGGTAACACACTACACTACTGCTCTAATCGCATGGTAACATGCTACACTACTGCTATAATCGTATGCTAACACCTACACTACCACTATAATCGCATGGTAACACCTATACTAATGCTATAATCGCATGGTAACACCTACACTACTGCTATAATTGCATGGTAACACACTACACTACTGCTATAATCGCATGGTAACATGCTACACTACTGCTATAATCGCATGGCAACACCTACACTACTGCTATAATCGCATGGTAACACACCACACTACTGCTATAATCGCATGGTAACATGCTACACTACTGCTATAATCGCATGGCAACATGCTACACTACTGCTATAATCGCATGGCAACACCTACACTACTGCTATAATCGCATGGCAACACCTACACTACTGCTATAATCGCATGGCAACACCTACACTACTGCTATAATCGCATGGTGACACCTACACTACTGCTATAATCGAATGGTAACACCTGCACTACTGTTATAATCGCATGGTAACACCTGCACTACTGTTATACTCGCGTGATAACACCTACACTACTGCTATAATCGCATGGTAACAAACTACACTACTGCTATAATCGCATGGTAACACGCTACACTACTGCCATAATCGCTTGATAACACGCTACACTACTGCTATAATCGTATGGTAACACCTACACTACTACTATAATCGCATGGTAACATGCTACACTACTGCAATAATCGCTTGATAACACGCTACACTACTGCCATAATCGCTTGATAACACGCTACACTACTGCTATAATCGTATGGTAACACCTACACTACTGCTATAATCGCATGGTAACACCTACACTACTGCTATAATTGCATGGTAACACACTACACTACTGCTCTAATCGCATGGTAACATGCTACACTACTGCTATAATCGTATGGTAACACCTACACTACTGCTATAATCGCATGGTAACACACTACACTACTGCTCTAATCGCATGGTAACATGCTACACTACTGCTATAATCGTATGCTAACACCTACACTACCACTATAATCGCATGGTAACACCTATACTAATGCTATAATCGCATGGTAACACCTACACTACTGCTATAATCGCATGGCAACACCTACACTGCTGCTATAATCGCATGATAACATGCTACACTACTACTATAATCGCATGGTAACATGCTACACTACTGCTATAATCGCATGGCAAAACCTACACTACTGCTATAATCGCATGGTAACACCTACACTACTGCTATAATCGCATGGCAACACCTACACTGCTGCTATAATCGCATGATAACATGCTACACTACTACTATAATCGCATGGTAACATCTACACTACGGCTATAATCGCATGGTAACACCTACACTACTGCTATAATCGCATGGTAACACCTACACTACCGCTATAATCGCATGGTAACACCTACACTACTGCTATACTCGCATGGTAACATGCTACACTACTACTATACTCGTATGGTAACACCTACACTACTACTATAATCGCATGGTAACACCTACACTACTGCTATAATCGCATGGTAACACACTACACTACTGCTATAATCGCATGGTAACATGCTACACTACTGCTATAATCGTATGGCAACACCTACACTACTGCTATAATCGCATGGTGACACCTACACTACTGCTATAATCGCATGGTAACCCTACACTACTGCTATACTCGCATGGTAACATGATACACTACTACTATACTCGTATGGTAACACCTACACTACTACTATAATCGCATGGTAACACCTACACTACTGCTATAATCGCATGGTAACACACTACACTACTGCTATAATCGCATGGTAACATGCTACACTACTGCTATAATCGCATGGCAACACCTACACTACTGCTATAATCGCATGGTAACACCTACACTACTGCTATAATCGAATGGTAACACCTACACTACTACTATAATCGCATGGTAACACCTGCACTACTGTTATACTCGCGTGATAACACCTACACTACTGCTATAATCGCATGGTAACACACTACACTACTGCTATAATCGCATGGTAACACGCTACACTATTGCTATAAGCGCATGGTAACATGCTACACTACTGCTATAATCGTATGGTAACACCTACACTACTACTATAATCGCATGGTAACGCCTACACTACTGCTATACTCGCATGGTAACACACTACACTACTGCTATAATCGCATGATAACGCTACACTACTGCTATAATCGCGTGGTAACACCTACACTACTGCTATAATCGCATGGTAACACATACACTACTGCTATAATCGCATGATAGCACCTACACTACTACTATAATCGCACGGTAACACGTACACTACTGCTATAATCGCATGATAGCACCTACACTACTACTATAATCGCATGGTAACACCTACACTACTACTATCATCGCATGGTAACGCCTACACTACTGCTATAATCGCATGGTAACACCTACACTACTGCTATAATCGCGTGGTAACACCTACACTACTGCTATAATCGCATGTTGACACATACACTACTGCTATAATCGCATGGTAACACCTACACTACTGCTATAATCGCGTGGTAACACCTACACTACTGCTATAATCGCATGATAACACATACACTACTGCTATAATCGCATGGTCACATCTACACTACGGCTATAATCGCATGGTAACACATACACTACTGCTATAATCGCATGGTAACACCTACACTAACGCTATAATCGCATGGTAACACCTACACTACTGCTATACTCGCATGGTAACACCTACACTACTGCTATACTCGCTTGATAACACCTACACTACTGCTATAATCGCATGGTAACACCTACACTACCGCTATAATCGCATGGTAACACCTACACTACTGCTATACTCGCATGGCAACACCTACACTACTGCTATAATCGCATGGTGACACCTACACTACTGCTATAATCGCATGGTAACACCTACACTACTGCTATAATCCAATGGTAACACCTACACTACTACTATAATCGCATGGTAACACCTGCACTACTGTTATACTCGCGTGATAACACCTACACTACTGCTATAATCGCATGGTAGCACACTACACTACTGCTATAATCGCATTGTAACATGCTACACTATTGCTATAAGCGCATGGTAACATGCTACACTACTGCTATAATCGTATGGTAACACCCTACACTACTGCTATAATCGCATGATAACGCACTATACTACTGCTATAATCGCGTGATAACATGCTACACTACTGCTATAATCGCTTTATAACACGCTACACTACTGCCATAATCGCTTGATAACACGCTACACTACTGCTATACTCGTATGGTAACACCTATACTACTACTATAATCGCATGGTAACATCTACACTACTGCTATAATCGCTTGATAACACGATACACTACTGCCATAATCGCATGGTAACATGCTACACTACTGCTATAATCGCATGGTAACATGCTACACTACTACTATACTCGTATGGTAACACCTACACTACTACTATAATCGCATGGTAACACCTACACTACTGCTATAATCGCATGGTAACACACTACACTACTGCTATAATCGCATGGTAACATGCTACACTACTGCTATAATCGCATGGCAACACCTACACTACTGCTATAATCGCATGGTAACACACCACACTACTGCTATAATCGCATGGTAACATGCTACACTACTGCTATAATCGCATGGCAACACCTACACTACTGCTATAATCGCATGGCAACACCTACACTACTGCTATAATCGCATGGCAACACCTACACTACTGCTATAATCGCATGCTGACACCTACACTACTGCTATAATCGAATGGTAACACCTACACTACTACTATAATCGCATGGTAACACCTGTACTACTGTTATAATCGCATGGTAACACCTGCACTACTGTTATACTCGCGTGATAACACCTACACTACTGCTATAATCGCATGGTAACACACTACACTACTGCTATAATCGCATGGTAACACGCTACACTACTGCCATAATCGCTTGATAACACGCTACACTACTGCTATAATCGTATGGTAACACCTACACTACTACTATAATCGCATGGTAACATGCTACACTACTGCAATAATCGCTTGATAACACGCTACACTACTGCCATAATCGCTTGATAATACGCTACACTACTGCTATAATCGTATGGTAACACCTACACTACTGCTATAATCGCATGGTAACACCTACACTACTGCTATAATTGCATGGTAACACGCTACACTACTGCTATAATCGTATGGTAACACCTACACTACTACTATAATCGCATGGTAACATGCTACACTACTGCAATAATCGCTTGATAACACGCTACACTACTGCCATAATCGCTTGATAACACGCTACACTACTGCTATAATCGTATGGTAACACCTACACTACTGCTATAATCGCATGGTAACACCTACACTACTGCTATAATTGCATGGTAACACACTACACTACTGCTCTAATCGCATGGTAACATGCTACACTACTGCTATAATCGTATGGTAACACCTACACTACTGCTATAATCGCATGGTAACACACTACACTACTGCTCTAATCGCATGGTAACATGCTACACTACTGCTATAATCGTATGCTAACACCTACACTACCACTATAATCGCATGGTAACACCTATACTAATGCTATAATCGCATGGTAACACCTACACTACTGCTATAATTGCATGGTAACACACTACACTACTGCTATAATCGCATGGTAACATGCTACACTACTGCTATAATCGCATGGCAACACCTACACTACTGCTATAATCGCATGGTAACACACCACACTACTGCTATAATCGCATGGTAACATGCTACACTACTGCTATAATCGCATGGCAACACCTACACTACTGCTATAATCGCATGGCAACACCTACACTACTGCTATAATCGCATGGCAACACCTACACTACTGCTATAATCGCATGGTGACACCTACACTACTGCTATAATCGAATGGTAACACCTGCACTACTGTTATAATCGCATGGTAACACCTGCACTACTGTTATACTCGCGTGATAACACCTACACTACTGCTATAATCGCATGGTAACACACTACACTACTGCTATAATCGCATGGTAACACGCTACACTACTGCCATAATCGCTTGATAACACGCTACACTACTGCTATAATCGTATGGTAACACCTACACTACTACTATAATCGCATGGTAACATGCTACACTACTGCAATAATCGCTTGATAACACGCTACACTACTGCCATAATCGCTTGATAACACGCTACACTACTGCTATAATCGTATGGTAACACCTACACTACTGCTATAATCGCATGGTAACACCTACACTACTGCTATAATTGCATGGTAACACACTACACTACTGCTCTAATCGCATGGTAACATGCTACACTACTGCTATAATCGTATGGTAACACCTACACTACTGCTATAATCGCATGGTAACACACTACACTACTGCTCTAATCGCATGGTAACATGCTACACTACTGCTATAATCGTATGCTAACACCTACACTACCACTATAATCGCATGGTAACACCTATACTAATGCTATAATCGCATGGTAACACCTACACTACTGCTATAATCGC
This sequence comes from Chaetoderma sp. LZ-2023a, assembly GCA_034401795.1. NCBI lineage: Eukaryota > Metazoa > Mollusca > Caudofoveata > Chaetodermatida > Chaetodermatidae > Chaetoderma > Chaetoderma sp. LZ-2023a. The sequence goes on along the minus strand of JAVVLW010000068.1, from coordinate 5,028 downwards.
ATGGCAACACCTACACTGCTGCTATAATCGCATTATAACATGCTACACTACTACTATAATCGCATGGTAACATGCTACACTACTGCTATAATCGCATGGCAAAACCTACACTACTGCTATAATCGCATGGTAACACCTACACTACTGCTATAATCGCATGGCAACACCTACACTGCTGCTATAATCGCATGATAACATGCTACACTACTACTATAATCGCATGGTAACATCTACACTACGGCTATAATCGCATGGTAACACCTACACTACTGCTATAATCGCATGGTAACACCTACACTACCGCTATAATCGCATGGTAACACCTACACTACTGCTATACTCGCATGGTAACATGCTACACTACTACTATACTCGTATGGTAACACCTACACTACTACTATAATCGCATGGTAACACCTACACTACTGCTATAATCGCATGGTAACACACTACACTACTGCTCTAATCGCATGGTAACATGCTACACTACTGCTATAATCGTATGGTAACACCTACACTACTGCTATAATCGCATGGTAACACACTACACTACTGCTCTAATCGCATGGTAACATGCTACACTACTGCTATAATCGTATGCTAACACCTACACTACCACTATAATCGCATGGTAACACCTATACTAATGCTATAATCGCATGGTAACACCTACACTACTGCTATAATCGCATGGCAACACCTACACTGCTGCTATAATCGCATTATAACATGCTACACTACTACTATAATCGCATGGTAACATGCTACACTACTGCTATAATCGCATGGCAAAACCTACACTACTGCTATAATCGCATGGTAACACCTACACTACTGCTATAATCGCATGGCAACACCTACACTGCTGCTATAATCGCATGATAACATGCTACACTACTACTATAATCGCATGGTAACATCTACACTACGGCTATAATCGCATGGTAACACCTACACTACTGCTATAATCGCATGGTAACACCTACACTACCGCTATAATCGCATGGTAACACCTACACTACTGCTATACTCGCATGGTAACATGCTACACTACTACTATACTCGTATGGTAACACCTACACTACTACTATAATCGCATGGTAACACCTACACTACTGCTATAATCGCATGGTAACACACTACACTACTGCTATAATCGCATGGTAACATGCTACACTACTGCTATAATCGCATGGCAACACCTACACTACTGCTATAATCGCATGGCAACACCTACACTACTGCTATAATCGCATGGCAACACCTACACTACTGCTATAATCGCATTGTGACACCTACACTACTGCTATAATCGAATGGTAACACCTACACTACTACTATAATCGCATGGTAACACCTGCACTACTGTTATAATCGCATGGTAACACCTGCACTACTGTTATACTCGCGTGATAACACCTACACTACTGCTATAATCGCATGGTAACACACTACACTACTGCTATAATCGCATGGTAACACGCTACACTACTGCCATAATCGCTTGATAACACGCTACACTACTGCTATAATCGTATGGTAACACCTACACTACTACTATAATCGCATGGTAACATGCTACACTACTGCAATAATCGCTTGATAACACGCTACACTACTGCCATAATCGCTTGATAATACGCTACACTACTGCTATAATCGTATGGTAACACCTACACTACTGCTATAATCGCATGGTAACACCTACACTACTGCTATAATTGCATGGTAACACGCTACACTACTGCTATAATCGTATGGTAACACCTACACTACTACTATAATCGCATGGTAACATGCTACACTACTGCAATAATCGCTTGATAACACGCTACACTACTGCCATAATCGCTTGATAACACGCTACACTACTGCTATAATCGTATGGTAACACCTACACTACTGCTATAATCGCATGGTAACACCTACACTACTGCTATAATTGCATGGTAACACACTACACTACTGCTCTAATCGCATGGTAACATGCTACACTACTGCTATAATCGTATGGTAACACCTACACTACTGCTATAATCGCATGGTAACACACTACACTACTGCTCTAATCGCATGGTAACATGCTACACTACTGCTATAATCGTATGCTAACACCTACACTACCACTATAATCGCATGGTAACACCTATACTAATGCTATAATCGCAGGGTAACACCTACACTACTGCTATAATTGCATGGTAACACACTACACTACTGCTATAATCGCATGGTAACATGCTACACTACTGCTATAATCGCATGGCAACACCTACACTACTGCTATAATCGCATGGTAACACACCACACTACTGCTATAATCGCATGGTAACATGCTACACTACTGCTATAATCGCATGGCAACACCTACACTACTGCTATAATCGCATGGCAACACCTACACTACTGCTATAATCGCATGGCAACACCTACACTACTGCTATAATCGCATGGTGACACCTACACTACTGCTATAATCGAATGGTAACACCTGCACTACTGTTATAATCGCATGGTAACACCTGCACTACTGTTATACTCGCGTGATAACACCTGCACTACTGTTATACTCGCGTGATAACACACTACACTACTGCTATAATCGCATGGTAACACGCTACACTACTGCCATAATCGCTTGATAACACGCTACACTACTGCTATAATCGTATGGTAACACCTACACTACAACTATAATCGCATGGTAACATGCTACACTACTGCAATAATCGCTTGATAACACGCTACACTACTGCCATAATCGCTTGATAATACGCTACACTACTGCTATAATCGTATGGTAACACCTACACTACTGCTATAATCGCATGGTAACACCTACACTACTGCTATAATTGCATGGTAACACGCTACACTACTGCTATAATCGTATGGTAACACCTACACTACTACTATAATCGCATGGTAACATGCTACACTACTGCAATAATCGCTTGATAACACGCTACACTACTGCCATAATCGCTTGATAACACGCTACACTACTGCTATAATCGTATGGTAACACCTACACTACTGCTATAATCGCATGGTAACACCAACACTACTGCTATAATTGCATGGTAACACACTACACTACTGCTCTAATCGCATGGTAACATGCTACACTACTGCTATAATCGTATGGTAACACCTACACTACTGCTATAATCGCATGGTAACACACTACACTACTGCTCTAATCGCATGGTAACATGCTACACTACTGCTATAATCGTATGCTAACACCTACACTACCACTATAATCGCATGGTAACACCTATACTAATGCTATAATCGCATGGTAACACCTACACTACTGCTATAATTGCATGGTAACACACTACACTACTGCTATAATCGCATGGTAACATGCTACACTACTGCTATAATCGCATGGCAACACCTACACTACTGCTATAATCGCATGGTAACACACCACACTACTGCTATAATCGCATGGTAACATGCTACACTACTGCTATAATCGCATGGCAACACCTACACTACTGCTATAATCGCATGGCAACACCTACACTACTGCTATAATCGCATGGCAACACCTACACTACTGCTATAATCGCATGGTGACACCTACACTACTGCTATAATCGAATGGTAACACCTGCACTACTGTTATAATCGCATGGTAACACCTGCACTACTGTTATACTCGCGTGATAACACCTGCACTACTGTTATACTCGCGTGATAACACACTACACTACTGCTATAATCGCATGGTAACACGCTACACTACTGCCATAATCGCTTGATAACACGCTACACTACTGCTATAATCGTATGGTAACACCTACACTACTACTATAATCGCATGGTAACATGCTACACTACTGCAATAATCGCTTGATAACACGCTACACTACTGCCATAATCGCTTGATAACACGCTACACTACTGCTATAATCGTATGGTAACACCTACACTACTGCTATAATCGCATGGTAACACCTACACTACTGCTATAATTGCATGGTAACACACTACACTACTGCTCTAATCGCATGGTAACATGCTACACTACTGCTATAATCGTATGGTAACACCTACACTACTGCTATAATCGCATGGTAACACACTACACTACTGCTCTAATCGCATGGTAACATGCTACACTACTGCTATAATCGTATGCTAACACCTACACTACCACTATAATCGCATGGTAACACCTATACTAATGCTATAATCGCATGGTAACACCTACACTACTGCTATAATCGCATGGCAACACCTACACTGCTGCTATAATCGCATGATAACATGCTACATTACTACTATAATCGCATGGTAACATGCTACACTACTGCTATAATCGCATGGCAAAACCTACACTACTGCTATAATCGCATGGTAACACCTACACTACTGCTATAATCGCATGGCAACACCTACACTGCTGCTATAATCGCATGATAACATGCTACACTACTACTATAATCGCATGGTAACATCTACACTACGGCTATAATCGCATGGTAACACCTACACTACTGCTATAATCGCATGGTAACACCTACACTACCGCTATAATCGCATGGTAACACCTACACTACTGCTATACTCGCATGGTAACATGCTACACTACTACTATACTCGTATGGTAACACCTACACTACTACTATAATCGCATGGTAACACCTACACTACTGCTATAATCGCATGGTAACACACTACACTACTGCTATAATCGCATGGTAACATGCTACACTACTGCTATAATCGCATGGCAACACCTACACTACTGCTATAATCGCATGGTGACACCTACACTACTGCTATAATCGCATGGTAACACCTACACTACTGCTATACTCGCATGGTAACATGCTACACTACTACTATACTCGTATGGTAACACCTACACTACTACTATAATCGCATGGTAACACCTACACTACTGCTATAATCGCATGGTAACACACTACACTACTGCTATAATCGCATGGTAACATGCTACACTACTGCTATAATCGCATGGCAACACCTACACTACTGCTATAATCG
>JAVVLW010000067.1:0-17000 GCA_034401795.1 Chaetoderma sp. LZ-2023a | reverse complement strand
GAATGCGAAACCAAAACGGTTAGTGAAATTGTTAAATCGGCTGACCTATAGCCTGCTGGTACTTTAGTTAAGTTTGGCATATGTATGCTCTACGTCCCGCGTGGTCTAGTGGTTAGGATTCCGCGCTCTCACCTCATCCCTGGCTTCTCCACATTTTTCTCCTTTTAAGAACTCATTTAACAAAAATGCTTTTTTGAAGTCTAATAGTTACTGCAGGACAGTTTTGAAAGAAGATTCTATTTTTAAACAGTGTTTGATTACTGACGATAGCTCAGTTGGTAGAGCGGAGGACTGTAGTTGGTGTAATAATTAGATATCCTTAGGTCGGAGGTTCAAATCTGTCTCGTCGGAATACAAATTTCTTGAAACATATTCTGAGGAAAAATTATAGATTTCTATCACAAATGTGACAAGCTATTAATATACTAGTGGGTCAGTATTTGAAATCCTGACTAGTGGACTTTCAGAGCATGCATCCCATCCACATATACCGCTTCTTTTAATGATTTGTTTCAGCTGGAAAAAATGTAAAATCCTGATTCTGCGCTCACACCGCAGCGACCAGGGTTTGATTCCCCGCATGTGAATAAAAATCTTAATTAGAAAATTTCATTAAATTACGACACGAAAATGGAATCGCTGATATCTCTAATCTATGGAAAGGTCATTTCATGGATGTATATGAAGAATGCAAAGTGGCCACGAATTCAGACAGTCACGATGAATATGATGATGGGAAAAGAAAATTGAGACACGTACGTTACTATGTGTTAGTTTAGGAATCTTGTGCACCAATGCTGAGTATGATGCCTCTCGCTCTTCATGGCATGGAAAAATGCTATGAAAGATTCAAATAATCACAATTGATATACGAATGCGAAACCAAAACGGTTAGTGAAATTGTTAAATCGGCTGACCTATAGCCTGCTGGTACTTTAGTTAAGTTTGGCACATGTATGCTCTACGTCCCGCGCGGTCTAGTGGTTAGGATTCCGCGCTCTCACCGCGGCGGCCGGGGTTCGATTTCCCGCACGGGAATAAAACTCTTAATTAGTACAGTACAACACGAAAATGGACGCTGATGTCTCTAATCTATGCAAAGTTCATGTCATGGATTTATAATATGAAGAATGCAAAGTAGCCACGAATTCAGACAGTTACAATGAATATGATGATGGGAAAATTAAATTGAGACACGTTAATATGTGTTAGTTTAGGAATCTTGTCCACCAATGCTAAGTGTGATGCCTCTCATTCTTCATGGCATGGAAGAAGGCAATGAGAAATTCAGATAATCACAATTGATATACGAAAGCGAAACCAAACCGGAGACACGTTAGTGAAATTGTTAAATCGTCTGATCGGCCAGCTGTTGCTTTAGTTAAGTTTGGCACATCTATGCTCTATTTTCCGCATGGTCTAGTGGTTAGGATTCCGCGCTCTCACCTCATCCCTGGCTTCTCCACATTTTTCTCCTTTTAAGAACTCATTTAACAAAAATGCTTTTTTGAAGTCTAATAGTTACTGCAGGACAGTTTTGAAAGAAGATTCTATTTTTAAACAGCGTTCAATAACTGACGATAGCACAGTTGGTAGAGCGGAGGACTGTAGTTGGTGTAATAATTAGATATCCTTAGGTCGGCGGTTCAAATCTGTCTCGTCAGAATACAAATTTCTTGAAACATATTCTGAGGAAAAATTATAGATTTCTATCACAAATGTGACAAGCTATTAATATACTAGTGGGTCAGTATTTGAAATCCTGACTAGTGGACTTTCAGAGCATGCATCCCATCCACATATACCGCTTCTTTTAATGATTTGTTTCAGATGGAAAAAATGAAAAATTCTGATTCGGCGCTCACACCGCAGCGACCAGGGTTTGATTCCCCGCATGGGAATAAAAATCTTAATTAGAAAATTTCATTAAATTACGACACGAAAATGGAATCGCTGATATCTCTAATCTATGGAAAGTTCATTTCATGGATGTATATGAAGAATGCAAAGTGGCCACGAATTCAGACAGTCACGATGAATATGATGATGGGAAAAGAAAATTGAGACACGTACGTTACTATGTGTTAGTTTAGGAATCTTGTGCACCAATGCTGAGTATGATGCCTCTCGCTCTTCATGGCATGGAAAAATGCTATGAAAGATTCAGATAATCACAATTGATATACGAATGCGAAACCAAAACGGTTAGTGAAATTGTTAAATCGGCTGACCTATAGCCTGCTGGTACTTTAGTTAAGTTTGGCACATATATGCTCTACGTCCCGCGTGGTCTAGTGGTTAGGATTCCGCGCTCTCACCGCGGGGGTTCGATTCCCCGCACGGGAATAAAACTCTTAATTAGTACAGTACAACACGAAAATGGACGCTGATGTCTCTAATCTATGCAAAGTTCATGTCATGGATTTATAATATGAAGAATGCAAAGTAGCCACGAATTCAGACAGTTACAATGAATATGATGATGGGAAAATTAAATTGAGACACGTTAATATGTGTTAGTTTAGGAATCTTGTCCACCAATGCTGAGTGTGATGCCTCTCATTCTTCATGGCATGGAAGAAGGCAATGAGAAATTCAGATAATCACAATTGATATACGAAAGCGAAACCAAACCGGAGACACGTTAGTGAAATTGTTAAATCGGCTGATCGGCCAGCTGTTGCTTTAGTTAAGTTTGGCACATCTATGCTCTATTTTCCGCATGGTCTAGTGGTTAGGATTCCGCGCTCTCACCTCATCCCTGGCTTCTCCACATTTTTCTCCTTTTAAGAACTCATTTAACAAAAATGCTTTTTTGAAGTCTAATAGTTGCTGCAGGACAGTTTTGAAAGAAGATTCTATTTTTAAACAGTGTTCAATTACCGACGATAGCTCAGTTGGTAGAGCGGAGAACTGTAGTTGGTGTAATAATTAGATATCCTTAGGTCGGCGGTTCAAATCTGTCTCGTCGGAATACAAATTTCTTGAAACATATTCTGAGGAAAAATTATAGATTTCTATCACAAATGTGACAAGCTATTAATATACTAGTGGGTCAGTATTTGAAATCCTGACTAGTGGACTTTCAGAGCATCCACATATACCGCTTCTTTTAATGATTTGTTTCAGCTGGAAAAAATGAAAAATTCTGATTCGGCGCTCACACCGCAGCGACCAGGGTTTGATTCCCCGCATTGGAATAAAAATCTTAATTAGAAAATTTCATTAAATTACGACACGAAAATGGAATCGCTGATATCTCTAATCTATGGAAAGTTCATTTCATGGATGTATATGAAGAATGCAAAGTGGCCACGAATTCAGACAGTCACGATGAATATGATGATGGGAAAAGAAAATTGAGACACGTACGTTACTATGTGTTAGTTTAGGAATCTTGTGCACCAATGATGAGTATGATGCCTCTCGCTCTTCATGGCATGGAAAAATGCTATGAAAGATTCAGATAATCACAATTGATATACGAATGCGAAACCAAAACGGTTAGTGAAATTGTTAAATCGGCTGACCTATATCCTGCTGGTACTTTAGTTAAGTTTGGCACATATATGCTCTACGTCCCGCGTGGTCTAGTGGTTAGGATTCCGCGCTCTCACCGCGGGGGTTCGATTCCCCGCACGGGAATAAAACTCTTAATTAGTACAGTACAACACGAAAATGGACGCTGATGTCTCTAATCTATGCAAAGTTCATGTCATGGATTTATAATATGAAGAATGCAAAGTAGCCACGAATTCAGACAGTTACAATGAATATGATGATGGGAAAATTAAATTGAGACACGTTAATATGTGTTAGTTTAGGAATCTTGTCCACCAATGCTAAGTGTGATGCCTCTCATTCTTCATGGCATGGAAGAAGGCAATGAGAAATTCAGATAATCACAATTGATATACGAAAGCGAAACCAAACCGGAGACACGTTAGTGAAATTGTTAAATCGGCTGATCGGCCAGCTGTTGCTTTAGTTAAGTTTGGCACATCTATGCTCTATTTTCCGCATGGTCTAGTGGTTAGGATTCCGCGCTCTCACCTCATCCATGGCTTCTCCACATTTTTCTCCTTTTAAGAACTCATTTAACAAAAATGCTTTTTTGAAGTCTAATAGTTACTGCAGGACAGTTTTGAAAGAAGATTCTATTTTTAAACAGTGTTCAATTACCGACGATAGCTCAGTTGGTAGAGCGGAGGACTGTAGTGGGTGTAATAATTAGATATCCTTAGGTCGGCGGTTCAAATCTGTCTCGTCGGAATACAAATTTCTTGAAACATATTCTGAGGAAAAATTATAGATTTCTATCACAAATGTGACAAGCTATTAATATACTAGTGGGTCAGTATTTGAAATCCTGACTAGTGGACTTTCAGAGCATGCATCCCATCCACATATACCGCTTCTTTTAATGATTTGTTTCAGCTGGAAAAAATGAAAAATTCTGATTCGGCGCTCACACCGCAGCGACCAGGGTTTGATTCCCCGCATGGGAATAAAAATCTTAATTAGAAAATTTCATTAAATTACGACACGAAAATGGAATCGCTGATATCTCTAATCTATGGAAAGTTCATTTCATGGATGTATATGAAGAATGCAAAGTGGCCACGAATTCAGACAGTCACGATGAATATGATGATGGGAAAAGAAAATTGAGACACGTACGTTACTATGTGTTAGTTTAGGAATCTTGTGCACCAATGCTGAGTATGATGCCTCTCGCTCTTCATGGCATGGAAAAATGCTATGAAAGATTCAGATAATCACAATTGATATACGAATGCGAAACCAAAACGGTTAGTGAAATTGTTAAATCGGCTGACCTATAGCCTGCTGGTACTTTAGTTAAGTTTGGCACATATATGCTCTACGTCCCGCGTGGTCTAGTGGTTAGGATTCCGCGCTCTCACCGCGGGGGTTCGATTCCCCGCACGGGAATAAAACTCTTAATTAGTACAGTACAACACGAAAATGGACGCTGATGTCTCTAATCTATGCAAAGTTCATGTCATGGATTTATAATATGAAGAATGCAAAGTAGCCACGAATTCAGACAGTTACAATGAATATGATGATGGGAAAATTAAATTGAGACACGTTAATATGTGTTAGTTTAGGAATCTTGTCCACCAATGCTGAGTGTGATGCCTCTCATTCTTCATGGCATGGAAGAAGGCAATGAGAAATTCAGATAATCACAATTGATATACGAAAGCGAAACCAAACCGGAGACACGTTAGTGAAATTGTTAAATCGGCTGATCGGCCAGCTGTTGCTTTAGTTAAGTTTGGCACATCTATGCTCTATTTTCCGCATGGTCTAGTGGTTAGGATTCCGCGCTCTCACCTCATCCCTGGCTTCTCCACATTTTTCTCCTTTTAAGAACTCATTTAACAAAAATGCTTTTTTGAAGTCTAATAGTTGCTGCAGGACAGTTTTGAAAGAAGATTCTATTTTTAAACAGTGTTCAATTACCGACGATAGCTCAGTTGGTAGAGCGGAGAACTGTAGTTGGTGTAATAATTAGATATCCTTAGGTCGGCGGTTCAAATCTGTCTCGTCGGAATACAAATTTCTTGAAACATATTCTGAGGAAAAATTATAGATTTCTATCACAAATGTGACAAGCTATTAATATACTAGTGGGTCAGTATTTGAAATCCTGACTAGTGGACTTTCAGAGCATCCACATATACCGCTTCTTTTAATGATTTGTTTCAGCTGGAAAAAATGAAAAATTCTGATTCGGCGCTCACACCGCAGCGACCAGGGTTTGATTCCCCGCATTGGAATAAAAATCTTAATTAGAAAATTTCATTAAATTACGACACGAAAATGGAATCGCTGATATCTCTAATCTATGGAAAGTTCATTTCATGGATGTATATGAAGAATGCAAAGTGGCCACGAATTCAGACAGTCACGATGAATATGATGATGGGAAAAGAAAATTGAGACACGTACGTTACTATGTGTTAGTTTAGGAATCTTGTGCACCAATGATGAGTATGATGCCTCTCGCTCTTCATGGCATGGAAAAATGCTATGAAAGATTCAGATAATCACAATTGATATACGAATGCGAAACCAAAACGGTTAGTGAAATTGTTAAATCGGCTGACCTATAGCCTGCTGGTACTTTAGTTAAGTTTGGCACATATATGCTCTACGTCCCGCGTGGTCTAGTGGTTAGGATTCCGCGCTCTCACCGCGGGGGTTCGATTCCCCGCACGGGAATAAAACTCTTAATTAGTACAGTACAACACGAAAATGGACGCTGATGTCTCTAATCTATGCAAAGTTCATGTCATGGATTTATAATATGAAGAATGCAAAGTAGCCACGAAGTCAGACAGTTACAATGAATATGATGATGGGAAAATTAAATTGAGACACGTTAATATGTGTTAGTTTAGGAATCTTGTCCACCAATGCTAAGTGTGATGCCTCTCATTCTTCATGGCATGGAAGAAGGCAATGAGAAATTCAGATAATCACAATTGATATACGAAAGCGAAACCAAACCGGAGACACGTTAGTGAAATTGTTAAATCGGCTGATCGGCCAGCTGTTGCTTTAGTTAAGTTTGGCACATCTATGCTCTATTTTCCGCATGGTCTAGTGGTTAGGATTCCGCGCTCTCACCTCATCCATGGCTTCTCCACATTTTTCTCCTTTTAAGAACTCATTTAACAAAAATGCTTTTTTGAAGTCTAATAGTTACTGCAGGACAGTTTTGAAAGAAGATTCTATTTTTAAACAGTGTTCAATTACCGACGATAGCTCAGTTGGTAGAGCGGAGGACTGTAGTGGGTGTAATAATTAGATATCCTTAGGTCGGCGGTTCAAATCTGTCTCGTCGGAATACAAATTTCTTGAAACATATTCTGAGGAAAAATTATAGATTTCTATCACAAATGTGACAAGCTATTAATATACTAGTGGGTCAGTATTTGAAATCCTGACTAGTGGACTTTCAGAGCATGCATCCCATCCACATATACCGCTTCTTTTAATGATTTGTTTCAGCTGGAAAAAATGAAAAATTCTGATTCGGCGCTCACACCGCAGCGACCAGGGTTTGATTCCCCGCATGGGAATAAAAATCTTAATTAGAAAATTTCATTAAATTACGACACGAAAATGGAATCGCTGATATCTCTAATCTATGGAAAGTTCATTTCATGGATGTATATGAAGAATGCAAAGTGGCCACGAATTCAGACAGTCACGATGAATATGATGATGGGAAAAGAAAATTGAGACACGTACGTTACTATGTGTTAGTTTAGGAATCTTGTGCACCAATGCTGAGTATGATGCCTCTCGCTCTTCATGGCATGGAAAAATGCTATGAAAGATTCAGATAATCACAATTGATATACGAATGCGAAACCAAAACGGTTAGTGAAATTGTTAAATCGGCTGACCTATAGCCTGCTGGTACTTTAGTTAAGTTTGGCACATATATGCTCTACGTCCCGCGTGGTCTAGTGGTTAGGATTCCGCGCTCTCACCGCGGGGGTTCGATTCCCCGCACGGGAATAAAACTCTTAATTAGTACAGTACAACACGAAAATGGACGCTGATGTCTCTAATCTATGCAAAGTTCATGTCATGGATTTATAATATGAAGAATGCAAAGTAGCCACGAATTCAGACAGTTACAATGAATATGATGATGGGAAAATTAAATTGAGACACGTTAATATGTGTTAGTTTAGGAATCTTGTCCACCAATGCTGAGTGTGATGCCTCTCATTCTTCATGGCATGGAAGAAGGCAATGAGAAATTCAGATAATCACAATTGATATACGAAAGCGAAACCAAACCGGAGACACGTTAGTGAAATTGTTAAATCGGCTGATCGGCCAGCTGTTGCTTTAGTTAAGTTTGGCACATCTATGCTCTATTTTCCGCATGGTCTAGTGGTTAGGATTCCGCGCTCTCACCTCATCCCTGGCTTCTCCACATTTTTCTCCTTTTAAGAACTCATTTAACAAAAATGCTTTTTTGAAGTCTAATAGTTGCTGCAGGACAGTTTTGAAAGAAGATTCTATTTTTAAACAGTGTTCAATTACCGACGATAGCTCAGTTGGTAGAGCGGAGAACTGTAGTTGGTGTAATAATTAGATATCCTTAGGTCGGCGGTTCAAATCTGTCTCGTCGGAATACAAATTTCTTGAAACATATTCTGAGGAAAAATTATAGATTTCTATCACAAATGTGACAAGCTATTAATATACTAGTGGGTCAGTATTTGAAATCCTGACTAGTGGACTTTCAGAGCATGCATCCCATCCACATATACCGCTTCTTTTAATGATTTGTTTCAGCTGGAAAAAATGAAAAATTCTGATTCGGCGCTCACACCGCAGCGACCAGGGTTTGATTCCCCGCATGGGAATAAAAATCTTAATTAGAAAATTTCATTAAATTACGACACGAAAATGGAATCGCTGATATCTCTAATCTATGGAAAGTTCATTTCATGGATGTATATGAAGAATGCAAAGTGGCCACGAATTCAGACAGTCACGATGAATATGATGATGGGAAAAGAAAATTGAGACACGTACGTTACTATGTGTTAGTTTAGGAATCTTGTGCACCAATGCTGAGTATGATGCCTCTCGCTCTTCATGGCATGGAAAAATGCTATGAAAGATTCAGATAATCACAATTGATATACGAATGCGAAACCAAAACGGTTAGTGAAATTGTTAAATCGGCTGACCTATAGCCTGCTGGTACTTTAGTTAAGTTTGGCACATATATGCTCTACGTCCCGCGTGGTCTAGTGGTTAGGATTCCGCGCTCTCACCGCGGCAGGCGGTGGTTCGATTCCCCGCACGGGAATAAAACTCTTAATTAGTACAGTACAACACGAAAATGGACGCTGATGTCTCTAATCTATGCAAAGTTCATGTCATGGATTTATAATATGAAGAATGCAAAGTAGCCACGAATTCAGACAGTTACAATGAATATGATGATGGGAAAATTAAATTGAGACACGTTAATATGTGTTAGTTTAGGAATCTTGTCCACCAATGCTAAGTGTGATGCCTCTCATTCTTCATGGCATGGAAGAAGGCAATGAGAAATTCAGATAATCACAATTGATATACGAAAGCGAAACCAAACCGGAGACACGTTAGTGAAATTGTTAAATCGTCTGATCGGCCACCTGTTGCTTTAGTTAAGTTTGGCACATCTATGCCTATTTTCCGCATGGTCTAGTGGTTAGGATTCCGCGCTCTCACCTCATCCATGGCTTCTCCACATTTTTCTCCTTTTAAGAACTCATTTAACAAAAATGCTTTTTTGAAGTCTAATAGTTACTGCAGGACAGTTTTGAAAGAAGATTCTATTTTTAAACAGTGTTCAATTACTGACGATAGCTCAGTTGGTAGAGCGGAGGACTGTAGTGGGTGTAATAATTAGATATCCTTAGGTCGGCGGTTCAAATCTGTCTCGTCGGAATACAAATTTCTTGAAACATATTCTGGGGAAAAATTATAGATTTCTATCACAAATGTGACAAGCTATTAATATACTAGTGGGTCAGTATTTGAAATCCTGACTAGTGGACTTTCAGAGCATGCATCCCATCCACATATACCGCTTCTTTTAATGATTTGTTTCAGCTGGAAAAAATGAAAAATTCTGATTCGGCGCTCACACCGCAGCGACCAGGGTTTGATTCCCCGCATGGGAATAAAAATCTTAATTAGAAAATTTCATTAAATTACGACACGAAAATGGAATCGCTGATATCTCTAATCTATGGAAAGTTCATTTCATGGATGTATATGAAGAATGCAAAGTGGCCACGAATTCAGACAGTCACGATGAATATGATGATGGGAAAAGAAAATTGAGACACGTACGTTACTATGTGTTAGTTTAGGAATCTTGTGCACCAATGCTGAGTATGATGCCTCTCGCTCTTCATGGCATGGAAAAATGCTATGAAAGATTCAGATAATCACAATTGATATACGAATGCGAAACCAAAACGGTTAGTGAAATTGTTAAATCGGCTGACCTATAGCCTGCTGGTACTTTAGTTAAGTTTGGCACATATATGCTCTACGTCCCGCGTGGTCTAGTGGTTAGGATTCCGCGCTCTCACCGCGGCAGGCGGGGTTCGTTTCCCCGCACGGGAATAAAACTCTTAATTAGTAAAGTACAACACGAAAATGGACGCTGATTTCTCTAATCTATGCAAAGTTCATGTCATGGATTTATAATATGAAGAATGCAAAGTAGCCACGAATTCAGACAGTTACAATGAATATGATGATGGGAAAATTAAATTGAGACACGTTAATATGTGTTAGTTTAGGAATCTTGTCCACCAATGCTGAGTGTGATGCCTCTCATTCTTCATGGCATGGAAGAAGGCAATGAGAAATTCAGATAATCACAATTGATATACGAAAGCGAAACCAAACCGGAGACACGTTAGTGAAATTGTTAAATCGGCTGATCGGCCAGCTGTTGCTTTAGTTAAGTTTGGCACATCTATGCTCCATTTTCCGCATGGTCTAGTGGTTAGGATTCCGCGCTCTCACCTCATCCCTGGCTTCTCCACATTTTTCTCCTTTTAAGAACTCATTTAACAAAAATGCTTTTTTGAAGTCTAATAGTTAGGGCAGGACAGTTTTGAAAGAAGATTCTATTTTTAAACAGTGTTCGATTACCGACGATAGCTCAGTTGGTAGAGCGGAGGACTGTAGTTGGTGTAATAATTAGATATCCTTAGGTCGGCGGTTCAAATCTGTCTCGTCGGAATACATATTTCTTGAAACATATTCTGAGGAAAAATTATAGATTTCTATCACAAATGTGACAAGCTATTAATATACTAGTGGGTCAGTATTTGAAATCCTGACTAGTGGACTTTCAGAGCATGCATCCCATCCACATATACCGCTTCTTTTAATGATTTGTTTCAGCTGGAAAAAATGAAAAATTCTGATTCGGCGCTCACACCGCAGCGACCAGGGTTTGATTCCCCGCATGGGAATAAAAATCTTAATTAGAAAATTTCATTAAATTACGACACGAAAATGGAATCGCTGATATCTCTAATCTATGGAAAGTTCATTTCATGGATGTATATGAAGAATGCAAAGTGGCCACGAATTCAGACAGTCACGATGAATATGATGATGGGAAAAGAAAATTGAGACACGTACGTTACTATGTGTTAGTTTAGGAATCTTGTGCACCAATGCTGAGTATGATGCCTCTCGCTCTTCATGGCATGGAAAAATGCTATGAAAGATTCAGATAATCACAATTGATATACGAATGCGAAACCAAAACGGTTAGTGAAATTGTTAAATCGTCTGACCTATAGCCTGCTGGTACTTTAGTTAAGTTTGGCACATATATGCTCTACGTCCCGCGTGGTCTAGTGGTTAGGATTCCGCGCTCTCACCGCGGGGGTTCGATTCCCCGCACGGGAATAAAACTCTTAATTAGTACAGTACAACACGAAAATGGACGCTGATGTCTCTAATCTATGCAAAGTTCATGTCATGGATTTATAATATGAAGAATGCAAAGTAGCCACGAATTCAGACAGTTACAATGAATATGATGATGGGAAAATTAAATTGAGACACGTTAATATGTGTTAGTTTAGGAATCTTGTCCACCAATGCTGAGTGTGATGCCTCTCATTCTTCATGGCATGGAAGAAGGCAATGAGAAATTCAGATAATCACAATTGATATACGAAAGCGAAACCAAACCGGAGACACGTTAGTGAAATTGTTAAATCGGCTGATCGGCCAGCTGTTGCTTTAGTTAAGTTTGGCACATCTATGCTCTATTTTCCGCATGGTCTAGTGGTTAGGATTCCGCGCTCTCACCTCATCCCTGGCTTCTCCACATTTTTCTCCTTTTAAGAACTCATTTAACAAAAATGCTTTTTTGAAGTCTAATAGTTGCTGCAGGACAGTTTTGAAAGAAGATTCTATTTTTAAACAGTGTTCGATTACCGACGATAGCTCAGTTGGTAGAGCGGAGGACTGTAGTTAATGTAATAATTAGATATCCTTATGTCGGCGTTTCAAATCCGTCTCGTCGGAATACAAATTTCTTGAAACATATTCTGAGGAAAAATTATAGATTTCTATCACAAATGTGACAAGGTATTAATATACTAGTGGGTCAGTATTTGAAATCCTGACTAGTGGACTTTCAGAGCATGCATCCCATCCACATATACCGCTTCTTTTAATGATTTGTTTCAGCTGGAAAAAATGAAAAATCCTGATTCTGCGCTCACACCGCAGCGACCAGGGTTTGATTCCCCGCATGGGAATAAAAATCTTAATTAGAAAATTTCATTAAATTACGACACGAAAATGGAATCGCTGATATCTCTAATCTATGGAAAGTTCATTTCATGGATGTATATGAAGAATGCAAAGTGGCCACGAATTCAGACAGTCACGATGAATATGATGATGGGAAAAGAAAATTGAGACACGTACGTTACTATGTGTTAGTTTAGGAATCTTGTGCACCAATGCTGAGTATGATGCCTCTCGCTCTTCATGGCATGGAAAAATGCTATGAAAGATTCAGATAATCACAATTGATATACGAATGCGAAACCAAAACGGTTAGTGAAATTGTTAAATCGGCTGACCTATAGCCTGCTGGTACTTTAGTTAAGTTTGGCACATATATGCTCTACGTTCCGCGTGGTCTAGTGGTTAGGATTCCGCGCTCTCACCGCGGGGGTTCGATTCCCCGCACGGGAATAAAACTCTTAATTAGTACAGTACAACACGAAAATGGACGCTGATGTCTCTAATCTATGCAAAGTTCATGTCATGGATTTATAATATGAAGAATGCAAAGTAGCCACGAATTCAGACAGTTACAATGAATATGATGATGGGAAAATTAAATTGAGACACGTTAATATGTGTTAGTTTAGGAATCTTGTCCACCAATGCTGAGTGTGATGCCTCTCATTCTTCATGGCATGGAAGAAGGCAATGAGAAATTCAGATAATCACAATTGATATACGAAAGCGAAACCAAACCGGAGACACGTTAGTGAAATTGTTAAATCGGCTGATCGGCCAGCTGTTGCTTTAGTTAAGTTTGGCACATCTATGCTCTATTTTCCGCATGGTCTAGTGGTTAGGATTCCGCGCTCTCACCTCATTCCTGGCTTCTCCACATTTTTCTCCTTTTAAGAACTCATTTAACAAAAATGCTTTTTTGAAGTCTAATAGTTGCTGCAGGACAGTTTTGAAAGAAGATTCTATTTTTAAACAGTGTTCGATTACCGACGATAGCTCAGTTGGTAGAGCGGAGGACTGTAGTTAGTGTAATAATTAGATATCCTTAGGTCGGCCTTTCAAATCCGTCTCGTCGGAATACAAATTTCTTGAAACATATTCTGAGGAAAAATTATAGATTTCTATCACAAATGTGACAAGGTATTAATATACTAGTGGGTCAGTATTTGAAATCCTGACTAGTGGACTTTCAGAGCATGCATCCCATCCACATATACCGCTTCTTTTAATGATTTGTTTCAGCTGGAAAAAATGAAAAATCCTGATTCTGCGCTCACACCGCAGCGACCAGGGTTTGATTCCCCGCATGGGAATAAAAATCTTAATTAGAAAATTTCATTAAATTACGACACGAAAATGGAATCGCTGATATCTCTAATCTATGGAAAGTTCATGTCATGAATTTATAATATGAAGAATGCAAAGTAGCCACGAATTCAGACAGTTACAATGAATATGATGATGGGAAAATTAAATTGAGACACGTTAATATGTGTTAGTTTAGGAATCTTGTCCACCAATGCTGAGTGTGATGCCTCTCATTCTTCATGGCATGGAAGAAGGCAATGAGAAATTCAGATAATCACAATTGATATACGAAAGCGAAACCAAACCGGAGACACGTTAGTGAAATTGTTAAATCGGCTGATCGGCCAGCTGTTGCTTTAGTTAAGTTTGGCACATCTATGCTCTATTTTCCGCATGGTCTAGTGGTTAGGATTCCGCGCTCTCACCGCGGCGGCCGGGGTTCGATTCCCCGCACGGGAATAAAACTCTTAATTAGTACAGTACAACACGAAAATGGACGCTGATGTCTCTAATCTATGCAAAGTTCATGTCATGGATTTATAATATGAATCGCTGATATCTCTAATCTATGGAAAGTTCATTTCATGGATGTATATGAAGAATGCAAAGTGGCCACGAATTCAGACAGTCACGATGAATATGATGATGGGAAAAGAAAATTGAGACACGTACGTTACTATGTGTTAGTTTAGGAATCTTGTGCACCAATGCTGAGTATGATGCCTCTCGCTCTTCATGGCATGGAAAAATGCTATGAAAGATTCAGATAATCACAATTGATATACGAATGCGAAACCAAAACGGTTAGTGAAATTGTTAAATCGGCTGACCTATAGCCTGCTGGTACTTTAGTTAAGTTTGGCACATATATGCTCTACGTCCCGCGTGGTCTAGTGGTTAGGATTCCGCGCTCTCACCGCGGCGGCCGGGGTTCGATTCCCCGCACGGGAATAAAACTCTTAATTAGTACAGTACAACACGAAAATGGACGCTGATGTCTCTAATCTATGCAAAGTTCATGTCATGGATTTATAATATGAAGAATGCAAAGTAGCCACGAATTCAGACAGTTACAATGAATATGATGATGGGAAAATTAAATTAAGACACGTTAATATGTGTTAGTTTAGGAATCTTGTCCACCAATGCTGAGTGTGATGCCTCTCATTCTTCATGGCATGGAAGAAGGCAATGAGAAATTCAGATAATCACAATTGATATACGAAAGCGAAACCAAACCGGAGACACGTTAGTGAAATTGTTAAATCGGCTGATCGGCCAGCTGTTGCTTTAGTTAAGTTTGGCACATCTATTCTCTATCTTCCGCATGGTCTAGTGGTTAGGATTCCGCGCTCTCACCTCATCCCTGGCTTCTCCACATTTTTCTCCTTTTAAGAACTCATTTAACAAAAATGCTTTTTTGAAGTCTAATAGTTGCTGCAGGACAGTTTTGAAAGAAGATTCTATTTTTAAACAGTGTTCGATTACCGACGATATCTCAGTTGGTAGATCGGAGGACTGTAGTTGGTGTAATAATTAGATATCCTTAGGTCGGCGGTTCAAATCCGTCTCGTCGGAATACAAATTTCTTGAAACATATTCTGAGGAAAAATTATAGATTTCTATCACAAATGTGACAAGGTATTAATATACTAGTGAGTCAGTATTTGAAATCCTGACTAGTGGACTTTCAGAGCATGCATCCCATCCACATATACCGCTTCTTTTAATGATTTGTTTCAGCTGGAAAAAATGAAAAATCCTGATTCTGCGCTCACACCGCAGCGACCAGGGTTTGATTCCCCGCATGGGAATAAAAATCTTAATTAGAAAATTTCATTAAATTACGACACGAAAATGGAATCGCTGATATCTCTAATCTATGAAAAGTTCATTTCATGGATGTATATGAAGAATGCAAAGTGGCCACGAATTCAGACAGTCACGATGAATATGATGATGGGAAAAGAAAATTGAGACACGTACGTTACTATGTGTTAGTTTAGGAATCTTGTGCACCAATGCTGAGTATGATGCCTCTCGCTCTTCATGGCATGGAAAAATGCTATGAAAAATTCAGATAATCACAATTGATATACGAATGCGAAACCAAAACGGTTAGTGAAATTGTTGAATCGGCTGACCTATAGCCTGCTGGTACTTTAGTTAAGTTTGGCACATGTATGCTCTATGTCCCGCGTGGTCTAGTGGTTAGGATTCCGCGCTCGGATTCGAGTTTTGGATTTCACTGTGATCAGTTGTGTTTTCTCAGAGCTCTCTAATGTCCTGTATTTTCGGGAATATAGTATGAAGTTTTTTGTGAATTTATGTTTGTGTTACAACTGTAAATAAGTTCGTGTTTGTGTACATTAATTGTCTGCCCTCGCCCTAGCCAGTATGGCTCAGGGTAGGGATCGTAGGACTGGCCCAGCTGGGCTTTTAAATGTTAGAAGATACGCTATGGAATGTACTGTGGAGGTAAATGTAGTAGACAATAGAAATGTGCGTGCAAGTGAACTAATTGATTCTTTGGAAGACTTATGTGGAAAGGACAGCATTTATGCTTGTGTTAAGAAAGGTGGCAATGGATATGAAGTAACTGTTTCTAATAAGGACACTGCGATGATGATCAATGATGGGATTACCATAAGAGGTGAGCACTACTCATGTATGATGATTATTAATGACTCTGTTGTTGTATCATTTATGGACATGCCAGCTTATTTAGAAGATGACATTATTATTAAGAAATTAACAGATCTGGGAGTAGAAATAAAATCTGACTTGATCCGTAGAGTGTACCGTGGTACTAATATAGCAGATGGGACTCGGTATGTTAAATGTCAGTTTCCTGAAAATTTGAAAGCTCTCCCATATAGCATGCAGTTTCAAACAGCAGAGGGCCTCAGATACTTTCGTGTCATCCATAATAACCAGGTGAAAGTCTGCTGGAAATGTCTGTCCGACAACCACTTAATTAGAGACTGTCCTAATTTTGTGTGCTACCGTTGTAATGGCCGTGGCCATACAAAGAGGAACTGCCGTGCCATTCTGTGTGATGAATGTGGAATGTTTCAATGCATATGCAGGGATTATGATGACTTGCTTGTTGCTGCACGTGGAGGTAGGGTCGTGAATGCTGAAGATGATGAACATTCACAAAATGAGATTGATACCTGTAATGAAGATGGTGACCGTGACGTCGATATGGAGATTGGAGCAGCTGGAGTGATGATTGATGTGACTGATGTAATTGATGTGATGGTTCATGAGGGGGATGAGTGCGTGTTAAGTGAGAATGATAGTAATGACATGTTTGATAAAATCTCAAGCAGTGC
>JAVVLW010000066.1:0-25000 GCA_034401795.1 Chaetoderma sp. LZ-2023a | reverse complement strand
GCGTGTTGGAATCGATTTATATACTTTGAGCTCTGACTTCCTAGAATTCCATTCTAAAGTTAATATACAGGTGAGTTGCTGAAAACTTTGAAACTAATTTGTCTTGGCGCGGTTGCTGCGCCCAGTCTTAAATAGTTTCAAAATATTCTACACAATGTTTATTAAATAAAAATGGCATACAATGACCCTTTCCCGTTTTAGCTATTCCCCGACCATCTCCAGCTAAGCTCCACCCACACCTCGCTCGTGTTGGGATCGATCGATTTCTGAACACCGTGACAATCAATTTCCATAAAACTACACAGGTAAGCTGTTGAATATTTTGAAACTAATTTTACTTGGTGCTGATGCTGCCTAAGGCAGCAACAGCGCCCAGTCAAATTAGTATCAAAATATTCAACAGCATGTTTATTAAACAGTAAAGAATAACAAATACATACAATTCATATAACGTGTCGGATTCTTGGAGATTTGATGACGGTCTATATGGAACCCTTTGTGACGTAATGATTGTGACGTCATCATACACGCGCTGATCTGATTATGACGTCATACGAGGCCAGATCATGGATGGATACGCTGGAAAGGTGAATTCGTTCAACTTGACCAACCATTAAGCGTTTATGACGAACTTAATTACGTCTTTCCTAACCTAATTGATTATGACGTCATCCTACATGTGACATCATATGCTTGATCGATAGATTGGATTTATCAAATGATTACTAGGAGCTGCGATAATGGACCTTTCCATTTTAGCCATGCCCGCTCCTCTCTAGCTAAGCTCCACCCACACCTTGGTCGTGTTCGGATCGATCGATCTCTGAACTACCTGACTAGCAATTTCCAGAAAACTATACAGGTAAGCTGTTGAATATTTTGAAACTAATTTGTCTGGGTGCTGTTCCTGCCTAACAGCGTGTTTATTAAATAGCAAAGCATTACAAAGACATACAGTTCATACAACGTGTCGGACAAGACGTCATGCTACACGCGCTGTGTTGATTATGACGTCATACGGGGTCAGATGATGGATGGATACTATGGAAAGGTGAATTACGCTGTTTACTTAAACAGCGCTTGCAGCATGAATAATAGATTCTGAGAAAAAATCCATCATAATGTTAAACTGCGAGAATCTAAGGCCGTGTTTTTCACTAAAGACTTAACCGGCGTAACGCAATACTGAGGCGTTATTCCTGATTAACTCTCCAGCGAGAACACAGCCTAAGTCTCTCAGTCATAAAGGCTACGGAAGACTGAAGTCTTCTATTCCCAGTTGTAGTTGTACTAAAATCCTTGCGAATGCTTGCCATTGTAGTAACGGTTGCTGATAGTGGCGCTAATGATTGTGTTCTAGGTTTGAGGTATCATATGTCAACTGAAACAAAGGAAAGCGCCTCCGGAAACGACATATACTACACCTGTTAATGTCGTATACTCCGCTAGTTCAGCGTACGTGGTCATGAAAGTAGCGACTGTCTGCAGCATTTCGCTCGTCAGTAACATCGTTGTGGACGGTAAAAGTGCAGATGGAAAGTCTTCTGCAGCGATATAGCCTTTTAAAGGAAAGGAAAAGGGAAATAGTAAAGGCTATTGGACATTATATAATAATAAGACTCCTAGCCCCAGTAAAGAAGATTAAACGAACTGGAATAACTTTTAAAACGCGCATTATCACCCTTATTTACGTATCTAACGAACGCCGCCATTTTGCCTGGCTAATGGACCACGACGCTCTTTAGCGTGTGGAGGTACGAATCATTTACGCGCTGAGCAAGTTTTCTGGAGTCACGTGATCAAGGATCAAGGTTATTTATTTTCATATAGAATACACATTTACAGATTCACAACATATTATCCAATGTATGACGTCGACATTTTAAAAGTATAGGTTTCATCATTAAGAGTAGTCCGAACACGGCCTGCGAAGTCGCTACACTTTCTCAGTCCGAGATCGGGCATATCTTACCAATGACGCAAATCCCCGGTGAAATTGTCGATAGCAATCAATTTATGCAGAGTTTGCTCTATTGCCGGTTATAAGCAAGTGTAATACACGTATACACACCTTCCAGCGTTGAATTATCATTAAACTATTACTTTATTTTGTTTATTTTGATCATATTCAAATTTGGAGCGACGAACATTTGTCAATGCCGCACTTTTTAAAGAGCGGGTAACTATGAAAGGCGGATTCTGTGTATTTGTTGATTTTGCTGGCTTAGAAAACTGTTGGTGGGCATGGCCAAAGCATTATTAAGCTGTATTTTGCCATCAGCTCTACATAGATTAACTACTGAATAGAATTATAAAAATTATATAAAATAAAATAAAACATGAAAAATAAAATAAATATCATTCCAGTAAGTAAATTAATAATTAATTATTAATATTATTAATCACCTACATGTTTGTTTATTCCTTCATTCAATATTTATTTATTTATTTGACAAGGCTAGCTAAGGTCTACCCAAGACCTAGCCAAGCCAGCTAAGTCCTAGCCACAGCCTAAGTAAGACGTGCCCATGAACTAGCTAAGACATATCCAAGCCTAGATAAGGCCTAGCCTAGCCTAGCTATGGCCTAGCTAGGTCACAGCCTAGCTAAGGCCTACACAAGGGTAGGTATTAACTAGGCTGTGGCTAGGCCTTGGATATGCCTTAGCTAGCTTTAACTATGTCTTAATTATGCCGTAGCTAGGCTAACCTAGAGCTTAGATAAGCCTTTCATACTTTCAATCTTCTCGTCCTATTTCAGAGTATGTTTATCAGAATTTCTTTAATCAAGTCATGTCAGGGAAAATAAATGAGCAATGAAATTGTGTGTATGTCCATAGGAGAACCCAATGAGAGAAACCCGAAATAGCATGTAACAGTATACGCAGTCTATTTTGTAATGTAATGTGGTTTCTGCAGAGTACGCATGTGCGCATACAGGAATTGTATCCCCGTATACATCTTTAAGTGGAACCTGCCAGATGTAGATACCACGCCCGTCTGCAGTGTAGGTAGCAAACTCGTATAATGGTGGAAAACATGGCTTACTAAGAGGAACCTTAGAAAGGACAACAACTGTGTCGCTTGAAGCATCTAGAATATATAACTTACTACTGAAACGCAGCGGCCGAACGCCAGCGTAAAGGTTGGTGGCCCAGACTGCACCACAGCTCTCTACTCCCCAAAAGAGAGGAACGGAAAATGGTGGACAGCGCACTCAAAACTGTTCTATATGGAGCACAGCGATTCACTGGCTATTCTGGGTGTATTGAGTATATAAGAAGCTAATTCACAATCCCACACCACAGCAGGTGCGCTAGTCCGTGTTCTCCTGGCTCCCTGCTCTATAAATTGTCTTATAGGGCAGAGAGACAGATTCTACTCAACTGCCACCCTGTCAGCAAGGAATTCCATGAGATGATGTGTGGTCTTCAAATGAATCAGTGTGTGTTGGGTTTTCACCGAGTGCAGTCGTGTTATCAGCTCAGTGCATTGAGTTGTATATAGCCAGCGCCTAGTGTTTTGTTTAATAGGAAAGTGTTATTAACAGTTTTACTGTCTATATATTGTTGTAGTAATTTAACAAATGTTAGGTAGTGAATGACTTTTATGAATAGAACGAAGTTATACTATGTCGTCACAAAAAGGAAATGTTGGTGTTTTGGATTTATCAGATGTATCTAGTAATCAGGAGCCACATAATGTCCTAATTCATGGCAGTGACATGCCTGGTGAAACAGATAGTAGGTCACAGGACAATACCACCGCTCATGGCTTTATTCCTGGTGAAGTTAATCGCCGTTTCATTGGCAATTTTTTGCCCGGTGACACAATCGAGGAGAAGAAAGAGAGGGGAAATGGACAACACATTGAGCAATAAGCCCCTCAGACGGTATCTATGGATCGAACATCCAGCAGTAAGTCCTCTGACACTGATCAGTCAGTGACGCTAAACAGTCAGAATTTTTAAGACTGGAATCTATAGTTCAGTCTTTGGCTGAGCAGATGAAAATGTTTTGTGATAATATTCAGCATGATGACTATGACAATGCGAGCGAGTATATTAATTGCTTGGAAAACATTGAAACACCACAGTCAGAATATTCTTCAAGTGGAAGTACTTTAAACAAAGTGAGAAATTTTTTATGATTCAGCAGAAAAACTGTCTACTAATATTGATGATCAACTGGCTAGAGTTGTGACTAATCTAAACAATACGAAGTTGCCAGAGGAAAACTGAAAGATAAAATTACAAATTATACATGCCCAGGAAACTATGATTCATTGCTTGTCACTAGAGTTAACCCTGAAATTTGGCATAAGTTATCACCTGTAACGCGAGCCAAAGACTCACGAATGCATAATTTGCAGAAGTCACTCATTGCATCCATGGCCGCTGTTACTAAGTGCTGAGATTCGCTTGTAAGGACTAGCAGGGCATCTAAAGGTTTACCGCTGGATAAGATGTCAGTTATGTTAACTGGGTTAGTTGATAGCCTAGCCCTAATGAGCAATGCCAATCAGGAACTAAATACTGTGAGAAAAGAAGCACATAAACATGACCGTAACTTGGCTTTTAAAGGATTGTGTAACAGCGATGTAGTAAACAACACGTGGCTGTATGGTGATGATTTAATGACTTGTGTCAAGGATATCAGTGGGACAAACAGAATGGGAAATAGATTGGCCAGCACATCTACAGGGTGGCACACTAAACAGTATACTCCTGGCAATTATAGGACACATGCATACCAGAGAAACAAGGAAATGAATAAATCAAGATAGTCCTTTTTAGAACGAGGACAGAATTTCAACTTCATTGGAAACAACTCAAAGAGGGGTTCTTATCAGAAGACGAGCCAATTTCAGAGGAGAGCATACGTATATCAGGAATAACACAACATTTTAAGGCCGCTACAATTAAAGAGAAATTAAATATACGGAAAAGCTATCATCAAATAAGTTTATTCTAAAAACCGTTTCTGGCTGCTCAATAGACTTTGTCTCATCTCCAATTCAGTATTTTAAAACCACGTAAGGCAGTCAGCAGAGACACCATTTCTAGATGGATTTAATCTACAATGAAAAGTGCAGGAATTGATGTTAATATATTTAAAGCACATAGTACTCGATCTGCAGCAGTTTCTACAGCTCATAGGGAAGGTGTTGACATTTCTTGTATATTAGAGAAAGCGGGATGGACAAATGAGGAGACATTTGCCAAATAGTATAATAAGTCGCTAGACTCGCCAAACGAAGATCAATTTGTAAACTCGTTGTTGGGAGATTAATAACAAATTTGTGAATAGTAGACTACAGCAGTGGGTATTGAACATTTTCCTGGACAGTGAGTTCAGATAACGAGAGTTGGACTATCAGTGTAGATTGTTGAGAGCATCCACAACTTCGAAATTTCATGGAATTCCTTGCTGACAGGGTGGCAGTTGAGTAAAATTCAACGGTTAAATGAAGGTTCTTACCTGAAGGTTGGCCGAAATTCTACTACTATTCCACAATTTACACTATCCCCATCAGTAGAAACTAAACCAGAAGCCAAAGATTGCAATCCTGGTTCATTCAAATTAAATGTTCCATGTTGATTAAACCACTCGCACACTCTATTCAAGTCAGTGAAATCACGCCTACTTCTTGTTGCTCCTAGCTCAGTGTGTTGTTCACTAGTGCTATGCTTAATTTGTGTTAAGCTTGTCATAGCATTATAGCACCGCAGCACATGTGTGCATGCTGTAAATCCACTGCAGACAGACACTTTCTGTTATTCCTTTCCATCTCGTCAACCCAACCCGACTTTTAATGGATCACATCCGAACTTGCTCAATTGCTAGATCCGTCCAGAGTCCTGCCCAGTATCTACTACTCCTCCGGATAGTATGGTAGCCATCGTTGCTAAAGCATTGATGCAACCATGGGTGCTCTTCTGGTGACTCTAACATTAGCTGTAAGTAGAGTCGGGCACCTTTTGCATAATTAATGTGACCTGTTGCAGCAAGCAGGTTTGTTATTCTACTGACTGCAACAAGGTGCAGGCTCTAATTTCCAGTTCTTTCAGCACGAATGAAAAGTTTGAGTCTTTCCACATATTCTATATACTGCAGTCAAAGCTTGGCTGTTCGGGAACTCTTTCCGAGCTTATCATTGTACTTCATCAAACATCTATCCAACTCCACACGTTCTTTTGATGCAGTAATATCTGTAACTGGTACAGACAGGTCTTTTACTCCATCATATAAATCACATAGTTTATCCAATGCAGCATTGTCTAACTTATCTTCTGCCAACACATTCTCAGCACTGCAAAAAGGTTCTCTGCTATTCATATCTGATGTCTCATCTGAAATGAAGGGGAGATCTTCCGTCTCAGTGTCTATTATTTCATCCAATGGCGTATGTGAGTCTTCTGTTTCGACATTAACTGTTTCAAGTGGCAGATCTATTTGCAGATATTCCTCTCTATTCTGTGCCAATGCCTCACTGTGAATTGATGTAGGCGGTAAAACGGCTTTCAGCAATTGATTAACTAGTACAGCTTCTACTAAAAAGCGTCCCCGCAAAGCCCTTGCCACAGCTTTTCCTGTCATCATGTGGGTTACTGCCCTTAGACAATAGACTTGTTCCAAGGCCTCTTCCAATCTAGAGCCACTTGTCATTGAGCCAATACTACCTAAAAAGCTAATCATAGTGTGAAAACTACCAAGTCTGCATACAACATTCATTGATTTCGCTTTGATGATTTCAAGTGCTTTGATCCACAGTCGCTGATCGAATGTTAAACACGGAGTGAATACATTTAGTTTTTCAGCCTGATTTTGGATATATAGAAGTGTTGAATAAATACACGTGTCATCTGATGGATTTAAATCTATAATTGGTAGAAACAGTGTATCCGATTTCTAATTCCCACTGTCAGAAAATATGTGCTGCATAAAGCCTAACAAGCTTGGTCTAGGTCTAGCCGCCTTGTTGAAAACCCATAGTATGTTCCTGTATATTGTTGACGATAACCCACGCTCAGGTGGAGCTATGTATTGCACTATGGCTACCCCTTTATGTTTTACTAACTCACCACCTGTGATACGTTTAAGCTTTTCTATTGCGGGTTCTTGCAGAATTAATGGAGTGTCAGTGGTAGAAATAGTTATGATCCCCATACCATGAAAGGTTCCTTGTCCATCCAATGTTGCGACGTTATGGTCAACATTGTCTGCAACCCATTGAGTAAATGTACCAGGAAAATAATTAGAAAGTAAATTATCAAGATTCACATTTTGAATTACAGATTGCATATATTTGGTCGCTTCATCATAACTCACAAAGAACCCCAAATTTGACAACTCATTTATTAACCACTTTGAACCGAATACGTGGTCCATCTTAACACCTTACCCAAACAATGTGGGAGCTATAACTGATCGTGGTCGTGCTGCCTGCATGATGGACTGCCCAATACTATTCTGTTTCATTTCTGATGAAATAAGCGTTTTAAAAAATAGCTGGAGGCATTTTGCGAGCTATTGCTTATATCCTCGTTAGCTGGATACACCTCTGTATTATACTCCTTATCTCTGATTTCTGTGCGAATAATCTGATCTGCAGTTATAACTATACGTTCAACCTCCTGTTCGAGATTCGCTTTCTTGTTACAGTACCATTTATCATTAATTATGTAGTTCGCCATATTTCTGAAGCAGACAACATTTTTACGTCCACTCACGTCTGCAAAGAAGATAACTTCTTTGTAGTGATCTAATGGCGTTTGCTTAAGTCTCTTAACTGAACATACCTCATAATCTTTACATAACTCTATCATCTTAATGTGAAGTTCTACAAGGGTTTACAGTACAGCATCACCTTCTGTCCCAAGCGAATGACACACTCTTTCAAAGCAACCTAGCATTTCTCTATCTTTTGGTCGCCCCTGCGTCTTTACACCGGTACTAGGTAGGCTATCTTCCTTCATTAGCACACATCTCTTGTAGCACTCGTCATGATAAACAGCTTCCGCTGCAACCAAGTCAAAACATCCATGTAACCGATTCTGTACATCATTGGACCATGGATCAGCTCTTTTCCTACAACATTCTATAAGCTTGTCTCTGAAGGGCAGTGTTGTTACTTCATGCACAATTGTTCTGCCTGGGTGTCGACTAAAAACAGCCACTGAAAATCCACAGAGAAAGCAGTCATCTTTCCAATTAAATGTTTGTGTACTGGATCGCAATTTCTTTGCGCGTTGTAATTGACCTACTGACGTCATTACAGTGTGCTACAGCTCTAGGGTTAGTAAAGTCACGACGACAGCTTTGATGTACCAATACCTTTGCAATATGTGCGGTTTTGGCGTGTTCACTTAAATATGTATGTAATTCTACGTGTCCGCGTAATTCTCGTAATTCGCTATAGCTGGTCAAACTTATTAACTGGCTTTTCAGTCTCAAATCCCAATTTGCATATAACACAGCACACTTCTCGGAAATGGCAACGACTCTCTTCTCCGCTTTCTTCAGCCATTGGGTACAAATGGTAAAAATATGGGACAAGAGTGCTTGGTTATTTGTGAGCACAGTATAAATCCGGGTCAAAGAAATTTGCATGTGTAAGAAATGAATTGCTAGAATATGTACGGTAATTGTTGAATTGTCTGCGGTGGCCAGTAATATGTTGACAATTTTTGTGATACTATATGCGTATTTAATATTTTTTTCACTGATCTAGCCCCTAAAATATCAACTAAATTTAACCGGATCTGAATTTTTATCCCCAAGGCCGATTTTAGGCGATGTGATATGTTATTGTACTCGATTTTGCGCTACCAACGATACCAAATTCGCTTATACACGATTTTTTCCCCGGTAAGGTTTGATTTTTTACTTCAACGACCACACTAGTAGATGTATCATATGAATGACTGGATGTGTTGAACTAATTTTAATGTCGATCAAGCTAGGGATACCTGGGTTAAGATGATACAAAATGCAACCAGAGCCAAAGCGGTGTATTTACATTCTTACTACATATATAGACTGGGCCCCGTCATATCTGGTTTTCGAATTGGAGCCTGTAGAGCAGTCTCGTCGTTTTGATGACGTGACAAGATGACCGGTCATTACATCAACAGTAGCATATGTGTATAAATGGTAGAAGTCTTACCTGTTGCACATCGTTTGTGATAATAATCCCAGCTTGGTTCTTTGATGAGATAATATAAGCTCAATGTGTACCGGTTGCCATCGCTAAGTGTGCAATAATGGTAGGTTCTGTGAAACTCGAATGAGCGACATGGAAATGTGACGGCGATAGTGCACAGACGCATACATTCTTCCGGCGTCGTGTCCCACGCGAACAGGTTGTTATTAGACATGACGTATGCATTCAACGTTTGAGTGTATGTACACTTCCCTAGAAGCATGAGAACGAGATATAGTTAATGCAGCTATTCCAGAATAATCGAGGGATTCATTTTTACCTATGTCTGACCAATTCTAGCTAAGCTCCGCCCACGTTTTGCGCGTGTAGTGATCGATGCTAAATATACGTTGAACCATGAAATCTGATAATCTCATTTTCCAGCTGTTGGCTATTTTGAATCTAATTTGACTGGGTTATGTCGCTGTCTATGGCTGTAACATCGCCCAGTCAAATTAATTTCGAAATATTCAACAGACTGTTACACAGTAACTCCATCAAAGATATACAACTCGTATACTTGACGGACTTTTCAATGTTCACGACGGAGCTGGATACGTCATTCATTATGCAATTTATTCGTAATGTAAGCCTACATGTGACGTTATTGATTATGACGTAATATACGTGAGTTTATAAATCGAATCCCTCCATTGTCATTTTCCTTTCTGTCATGGTATTGTCGGAATTACATTTGTACACATATTGCCGCTTAGTGTTGTCATAATAATGATATTAATAATAACTACCAGAAATACTGGCAAACACATAGCATCAACTTAAAAAACGACACATGCTTTATAGTGTATGGCCTTATGTAATTCCGTGGGATTTGTAAATTTATGTCACCATATATTTTTGGAGTCATCATATATTCCTGAAAGTGAAAAATTTTGGCGCCCGTTTTTCTTTTGTGTGTTTGGCCCATTTTTCTCAAAATGTTTGACGAGTTGTGTACGATATGCAAAATTTTGAGGACATTTTATTTACTTTGAAAGAAGTATGGCATGCTGCCATTTAAAATGTTCGTCTTTAAGAACTATAAAGTATCATATCTGTATGTGGGTTGGACTCAATGGCGACATGCCCTGTAGAAATTTTCAACGAATTTATATTTTAAAAAACAAGCCGTAAATTTGAATGGGAAAGAAATACAATGTAATACTGGCAACGTGCATTAAACAGATATGACTAGAAGTGCATTCATTTAATGTCACATCTAGAATGTAACATAACTCATTAAAACCTCTTTCTTAATAATATTATTATCATTATACATACTGAGTTTGTAAAATGGGAATATGATGCTTTGTTATTACATACCGGTGGTGATGAAAGTATTCAAGCGATTTGTAAGGGGTGATGATGCATCAATATTCAACACTTTATAGTTAGGAGCAGATTAATTATCTTCAGCGCTATCATTGTCACCACTTTGCATATTTAACCTGCCATCAATATTCTCACATGACTCATTAGCTGAGTTAGTTTCTCGGATGTTCATGTGATGAAGCTTGTTTCAATTCCTAGCTCTCTAAAATGATACAACGCCGATATGAAAACATCTGTATCTGGAGACATGATATGTCTTTCTCGCTCGGCGATCTCGCGTTTTCTGCTTTAACGTGATACCAGTATCATAATGTTCAAATATAACATGTGCCATCTCATATCCTCGGACGTCGCTATTAACTACAGAAAGTAACCCACGGGCTATGCCTAAACAGGTTTTGCCATTTCCATGTTGGAATGGAGATTCATGGAGAATAACCATTTCATCCATGATAAGAACTTTCTCTGGTTCAGCAGAATCATCGATTGTATCCATTGTGGCAGCTTTATACCGTTTCCTGACTGTCTTCTGCTAATTGTCCAAATGCATCTATATGAGCCATAGACTCCACTGGGATGTTTACTAACAAACTCATCAGGTTGCTCTTGTTTTGACAAGGAACTTCAGTTCATCATTTGCAAATAAGGACACATCTGAAAATTCATTTCTGCCAACTGCATCTTGGATTTGATTAAAACATATTTGTAGGCATTTTGCAAAGGGAGTGGGTACAAGTTATTGCAACTTAGTTAGACCCTTTTCCTAGAATGAAAATATCTGGCCGAGAACGAGCTGCCATAATCATCCTGGCAAAGAGAGAACGATTTTCTATTATTTCAACTAGTTTATTGTCCTGGTACAAGCAGACTACTTTGCCTGCATCAGTCCATGTCTTCAGCTTTAGCTTTGTTATTCTGTGCTATAGATTTTCATCTCCAGTAATACGGTCTGAAACAGACTTTGTGTATGCTTTTTCGCCAACAATATCATGTCGCAGAATGTGACGAGCTACCTCATCAGGCATGATAGATATTATGACAAAATTCATCAGATCTCCTGCTTCAGTCTTGAATGGGTTGGTTATTTCTATAACTGCTTTGAGACGCTTGATGTTGTTTTCCTAACTTGCAATTGCAGTAGTCGATGTCTGGGACTGATGTGATCGTCTATAGTCTTGGTAATACTAGCCATGTTTTCGGCCTCAAGAGATAGCCTTGCCAACACTAGCGCTATAAGGACGAAACGTGTTAGTGTTGTTAGCGTTCGTGTCTTCTTCTTCTTTTCATTCGCTGATCATACCACCAGTCCTGTAAGTGACTATCGACATGATCATAAGCGTTAAGTTAGAGTGCGCCGTGCGCCTGGAACCTCCGTCTTCAGCACTCGAGGTTTCTGTCAGGGTTACCTCACCCTTACCTCCTTTAGTCGCCTCTTACGACACGCAGAGGATACGGAAGGTGTATTCTAAGCCCCACCTACAGGGCAAGCGTTCGTGTTATTCCTGTCAGCCCTCCAAGAACCTACCATTTTGCGATTTTCCTGTTCTAGTGCAGGATCCACACAGATACTACTAGATTTGATGTCTCTTTTCTTCACTGCAAAGTTTCCATCAGCAAATTCTATCCACATACCTGGATCACTGGTTCGTAGTTCATACATTTTGCCAAATACTCAGGGATATTCTGTGTATATTTCAATCTGTTTTGACTGAAGAAGTGTGTACAGAATTGTTCGAGAGATTCTAAATGCAAAAACCCGCAGAGAACCTCCCGCGATGCTCGATTGAAAAGTAATAATGTGGACATCATATCCATGTACATTTTGGTGGATTTCACCATTGGCATAGTTTCTCCCTTACTTCGGAAGATTTTCTCCAGATTTTCAACCAAGGCAATGTCATCAATATTCCTCACTATTTCATTGTGCGCCAGCAGAGTAGCTTTGCTGTTCAAATCTCCACAGGTAGAGTTGATGTCCGCAGCAATTTCTAAGAGAGCTTCTGGTAACAGGTTTATGTTGTCCGTAAGCATATCTAACATCATGTCGAACAATGCCTGCAGTGTTGTCAGATGTGCTTCCACTGATCGCTTCATGTGTTTTGCTTCCAAGATTTGTCTGGTTGTTGTTGGACCAAACATTCCTGCTTCTACCCAGGCGTCATCTATTGCATTGTTCTCTATGGCAGATCCTATTACTCAGACAGTACATGGTACTATATGGCATTCGCCTGGTCGGAAGATGCATTTCACGCTGTACTCGGGGTGTAGAGACCCGATTTTGATTGCCTGCTTATATACAGGTCCATGCCAAGTGTTATTATTGTCTTCTTGTTAACTCCTACAACTTCACTGTTAATATGCTGTGCCTGCTACTGCACAGTCAATAAAGTTGGCTATTCCTTTGTAGATGTTTGGCGGAGCAACAATGTACAACCTGTTGTTATCGAGCAATCATCCTGTCACACTACTGCCTTATACCCTACCCATGGTGGTATGTCTTGTGATATAGTTTGGTGAACAGTTGTAGTCTTACCTGCACACTCCGCGCTAGACGATTCTTCAGTTTCATGTCGACCAATTGCTTCAGCGTTCCGATATGTTGTCGTACCTGACTCTGGATTGGTATTAAGATCTGTAGCTGTGTCGATATACTGAGATCTCTGTATATAGTGAACTAGGAGCCATGCTGTGTCTTCCATATGCTGCTGCCGAGATATGTAAAAAATGTTCTCCGGTCTTGAATTCCTTGGAAGTTGGGCTGACCGTAGGCTTCTGTAGTCCATTTAATGGACAATGCACAAAATCGTTCAACCATCAAAGACTTGTGCCGTAGTACATCTGGCATCAGTAGTGGCTGACTTACGAATGAAGTTTCCTAATTTTTGTCTTTCTCCTGTTGTTGGAAAACCACTATTACTGTTCCATGGAATGTATTCTTTCCATCAGGCGTGTCCTCCATAAAGTCAATGCTGTCTACTCCGAAGAATAGTGGTACGCCTCTCTGTATACCATGGGGAATGGACAGTTTTGGTAGCTGGTTTAGATGTTCTAGTTTATTCTGTAAGACCCTACTAAATTCAATGTCAGATAAATGTTCCAATAATACTTTTCATCTGACGGCTAGATACGAGCAAATTACATACACCACGGACACAAAAAATGCCAGTGTATGTATTACACAGATCGTCGATGGCTATGATATCACCACTCTCTAGGTCTTTAACTAATCATAGAAATTCATTTCCTGCTGAAATTATTCCCTCTGAATCATCACTATACCCTTTCCCAGTCTGATGATTTTGCTAACGAATCACATGTTTTATATACATGTAACGGTTTCGGTGATATTGAGTTTCCTTTTCTATTGCACTAATGTATATTCACTTCTTTGCCCATACAGACGTAGTCCAGATCTTAGCTGCTATGTATATGAATATTAGAAATTTAACACAAGTTTACTTGGTCAAGAATTGGTTTGTGAAATGTGAAACCAAATGTGTTATACAGTGAAATCTCAAAACGACCACCTGCCTTTGGGGCCAATGAATATGGTTGTTTAACCCTTTGAATTCTGAGTTCCCAGAATTTCAAATTCAACATAGCGGTATAAGAAAGGTGTTGGATATTTTGAAACAAATTTGACAGGGACTTGTTGCTGCCTTAAGCATCACTAGCTCGTACATGTAGTCTGGTCATTTTAAAAATACCCAACAGAATATTGACTAAATAGTAAGGATTTTTGCGTGTTACCTTTGCGGTTTGAAAGATTTAAGATAGGTGGTCTTAAGACCACTCATCTTAAGTATCTATAATATGTTGATCTTAAATCCAATTGACAATTGCAAATGAATTATAATGATCAAGCCATAGTCTTTAGTGATTTTATTATCGCCCATAAAGAGCCCTTTATAGACAGGCTTAACCGTAATTTTACAATATTGATATAAAATTCCTATCGGAAATCGTAAAAATAAAATGACGGTGATTTTTGAATGGAAGAACCACGTACTTGTCATAGAGAGTACTCATGCTTTTAATTTTTGCCACGGCACTAAAAAATGGGCCCAAAACACGAAAGAAAAACTGGCACCAAAATGTTTCACTTTTAGGAATATGTAAAGACTCAAAATATACATGGTGCCATAAATTTACAGAAAAATCTCACGGGACTAGAAATCCTGCCATAGGGCCACACACTATTAAGCAGGAAGGGATCAGTATGGCGATTAATGGACATTAGGCTATCTAAATGTACATTTTACTGATTTTACAGAACGTTGTGTATTTCAGTCTGATGTTTTCATTTAAGGTGATTTGATCAGCATTGATTAGCTGGTGGCGCTCTGGCTTTACGAGTTATGAAAGCTTATTTTGTGCATAAGGCCTCGTGTATGTAAGAGTTGCTGGTCACCATGCCCCTATTTAGTAGTATGAATCAAAGTGGTACTATGTTCGGATGGTCAATACTATCAGTTCAAATAGTTCAAATGCCACGCCCATTACTAGCTACACTCCAACCACATTTAAGCGTGTTTAAGCGATTTGAAACTCTGAAACCTGATTCCCAGAATCTACATTTCAGGGAAATATCTGCGAATGTTGCTATTTTGAAATTATTTTAACTGGGGTGGGTGGGGTGGGTGTGGTTACTGCCAATGGAAGCAGCAGCTCCCAGTCAAATTAGTTTCGAGATATTCAACATAATATTTATCAAATTGTAAATTTGTCAAATAGATACAATAGATAGACTAATGGCGAACTTTACTATTTTCCTAACGGAGCTATGCGTCATTTTGGTCGTGCCGTCAGCTACTATGTGATGTATTTATTTACGGCGTCAGATGTATGATTGCCATATCTGATCCCGCCAATTAATAAACTGTTTTACGTAGTCCTCGACGATCCACTCATTTACGTCCTCCTATCTTCAATGGAAGAAAAATAGTGGCATATTATCTTAAGGAAACATACATATATAAAGAAATATCTTGTCATGTTCGAGCGATGCGCCTCAGTAAGACTTCAATAGCAAATTGCATATATATTCAGCGCGTTAACCCTGTAACACGCATAACAGCCAAAAACGACTTCTGCAGTGGTCTTTAGGAATGTCCAATTGCAGACCAAGAGAAGCCATTTTTGAAAATTTACCACTGGAATTTCGATAACAGTATTTCCAGAGGTAAATTCTAAAAAAATAGTCTTTTCCTGGTCTGCAAATGGGCATTTTCTACGAGAAAATTGAATTTTTCTTGAAAAATTGTGAGTGTTAAGAACGAGCGCTTTTTGATGCTCTAAGTAAATAGCTATTGGAGATAATGAACAATGTATTTATCCTATGTACACTCATCGTTGGCTTATGAAAAGATAATACGAATGTTTGTCATCGATTCCAACCCATAGCAACGGCCGGCGTCCATGAGCGGGAATATACTAAGACAGGCCAGTCCAAGCGCAAAGAAATCCCAAATACTCCTCTTAAAAGTAGAAAACAAAGGGAACCAATAGAAGGATCCATTTGTGGCTATGCCCCGCCTATCTATAGTTAATCTCCGCCCACGTGCTACGCGTGATGGAATCGATTTCAGACTTTAAAATCTTAACTATCAGAATCTAACTCTCAATATTCGACAGGTAGACTGTCGAATATTTTGAAAATAATTTGAATATGGCAGCTGTTTAGCCAGTCAAACCAGTTTCAAAATAATAAAGATAATATTTATTAAATTGTAAATTCATCAAATACATACAATACGTACACTAGTGACGGGCCTTTCGATTTTTGAGACGCAGGTATATAGGTTAATTTGATTGTGACGTCAGGTAACTAATGACGTATTTGATTATGACATCAGCAAACGGAGTGACAGATCCGATCGTGATGCCTACTTATAACTGAGGCCAAACAAAGGTGGCTCTTTAAGCCAGGTGTCCATACGTCTTCACACAGCTCCATCATTTGAATGCAAATATAATTACCATAGCAAAAGTCTGAACCGACCACCTGTCTTTATTGACCACTTGTTGATGGCCCATATAGTAGCCTTACGGGTTACAGAGAGGTGACAGACGAAGTTAATATTCGCTCCAGTGATATCGAATGGTGTCATAATTGACCTTTCCAGTTTATCCATCCATCACCTGACGTTATATAACGTCATGATCAGCTAAATGACGTGTAGGATGACGTCATAATTAATTATGGCATGAATGACTCGATTTAGTCCGGCTTTAACGCTTCATACTCCAAGCGAAAAGCAATTGTATGTCTTCACCATTTAATAAACATTCTGTTGAATATTTTGAAACTAATTTGACTGGGCTCTGTTGCTGCCATGAGCAGCAGCAGCACCCAGTTAAATTAGTTTCAAAATATTCTCACAGCTTGCATGTATAGGTTTCAGGAAATTGATAGTCAATGAGTTCAGGGATCGCTCGAATCTAAAATAAGCAAGGTGTTGGTGGAGCTTAGCTAGTGATAGGCGGGGGCTTAGCTAAAAATGGAAAGGTCCTTTGGTGTCATAATTAAGTTTATCTATGCCACTGAGACAAACACTCACCTCCTTTATGCTCGCATAGAAATGGATATTTGGCCTGGG
The DNA here is from genome assembly GCA_034401795.1 of Chaetoderma sp. LZ-2023a. Lineage (NCBI taxonomy): Eukaryota > Metazoa > Mollusca > Caudofoveata > Chaetodermatida > Chaetodermatidae > Chaetoderma > Chaetoderma sp. LZ-2023a. Next base: position 7,866 of record JAVVLW010000066.1, on the reverse strand, counting down.
TGCAATTCGCCCTGTACCACCAGTTTTGGCTTTCTAAAGAAGCCATCACACAATCCTCTGGGGACCTTTCCTCCGTATACCACCAGTTCACATAAGACGTAATCTGTCCGTCTGTCCAGTGCCAAGTATTATCAGTGGATCTTCGTAAGCCTATCCAAAATTGTGTCTGCCTGAAATGAAATGTTATCACATATTACATCCTACATGGCCATGCAATCAATCAATTATATGTCGTATGAGGCACCACAGCATTCAATCACTGCCCAATATCAGAGACACCAGCACCCACTCACTGACCAATATCAGATAATGCAGCAGCCAATCACTGGCGACATCTAACATCCCAATACCCAATCATAGGCCTATACTACACACTACATCAGTCATGCACTAATTCATATCAGACAAACCAATAGACAACCACTGGTCAGCATCGGAATCACCAGTATACAAACCACTTCTCAATATCAGACACCCCGCCAAAAGTATCACTAGCCGCTATCAGATACTCCGGAAGCTATAGCTATTGTGCCTTCCAGGGCAATAGATGAATTATATCTGTCGACCAAGTACATGACGTCATAATCGATTACGTCCCATAGAGGCTGACGTCACAATCATAATTGACAGAAATAATCGATCTCTCAATAAGCTGGAATCGTCCGTTAAGCGTACAAATTGCATGCCTTTGAAGGATTTACTATTTAATAAACATTCTCTTGATACTTTTGAACCGAATTTTGACATGTCGCGGTTGGTGTCATAGGCAGAAACACCACCGAGTCAAATTAGTCTCAACATATTCAAGAGCTTATCTGTGTAGATACCATGATAATGTAATTCTGGGAATTCAAGGTTAGATCGATCCCAACTGGGGCTAATCGTGGGCGGAACCTGGACTAGAAATAGGTGTGGCATAGTTAGAATAGGTGTGGCATAGTTAGAAAAGGGTGTGGCATAGTTAGAAATTGGTGTGACATAGGTAGAAATGTGCGTGGCATAGCTAAAAATAATATGCCTCTATCGCTCTCTATAATATTTACCAGGCGAAAACAGTAGACATGTCTAATACATGATGGCATAGATTCTCATTTATCAGCAATCTATTGCTCTTGGCTTGAGAACTTCTACCGAAACAATATGGTGATATGTTTTGGGCAGCAGTTAGATAATCTGTGCTTATAGTACAAAAGTGGTCCATCTTGGCATCATTACGTATTAAGTGATTATGGGCAATCTCGCATACTGTCAGCGTAAATTTTCCAGTGGATACTAAATGGCTGACCTCCTTTCGATGCACACACGTTTTACTGAGCGTAGTAGATTCATGTCCTTAATGCACAGCTTATGGCTAACATACATGCTTGCCTTGCCATCTAGTTCGTGTGGAAGATGTTAAGGCACATGCGTTCTTTTGTTCGTCTACTCAACGAAATTAGAACATTTTGATACCAAAAATCACGTACCCTCTCGAGTTGTTATTTATATCTAGATATCTACTGTGGATACTCTAGTGTCCTTATTGTGATTGACTAATACTATTACTTACGTGACGTTGAGCGTAGATATGTCCAGGTCAGGAATAGTAGATGCGTCGTGAATCCGAGCAAGTACACCCCCTGAGCTTTCGCATGCCGTTAAGGCGGTCTCCCGCGTCACCTCGGCTCGATAAAACTTGAATATTTTCGGCTCATTTACACTAAAATCAAATGCTGTGAGCACAGCAATATGTGTTATTAGAATAATGTGTATCTATTTCTAGTAAACTACATGTGCATTTATCTCTTACCATGCTGATGCCAAAATTAAAATTTTTCAAACTAAGTTAAAAGATGAACTGGAGTTCATAACTAAACAAATTTGGTGGAAGATGTTGCTGTCATAGACAGCAACATCATCCACCAAAATTGTTTTAAAATACACACCTGTTTCTTTGTTACTAACATAGCAAATATAGAATGTTGATATCTGAGTTGTAAGGGTTGCGCTTCAAACGAGGCTGTGTAAGCATATACAGTAGTAGAATGAAGGAAGAAGCGATCAAAATAACAATACATCTGTTAGTTAGAAATGTGAAACCGAGCGGAATAGGTCTCAAGAGTGGTTTGACCTAGCACTATTTCATACAAAGTTTAAAAAAACCAATTGTCAGAAATCCAAAGTTTTGCATTGCCAGTGATAAATTTTCAAGAGAAAACTAGTTTGACGATTTATCACTGAAATGATTTACTTGGTTATCGAGCCAATTATTTCAGTCGCAAATTCTAAAGGCTAGCCTTCAATTGACCTGTAAATGGATATTCAAGACCACTCTACGGATGTCGTTGTGGCCAGCCTGACCATTAACGGGTCAAGTTGTCACAAGACGGGTTCAACACGAAGGGCTTAAAATGGCGAAATAAAGAAATCGATTGAGTAGACGATTCACATTTGACATCTGGCATTGAAACAAGCAGATCGATTGAGTAAACGATTACCATTTGACACCTGACATTGAAACAAACAGATCGATTGAGTAGACGATTCAAATTTGACATCTGACATTGAAACAAACAGATCGATTGAGTAGACGATTGGCATTTGACATCCAACATTGAAACAAACAGACCGATTGAGTAGTAGATTGGGATTTGACATCTGACATTAAAACAAGGAGATCGATTGAATAGACGATTCACATTTGACATCTGACATTGAAACAAACAGATCGATTGAGTAGACGATTCCCATTTGAAATCTGCCATTGAAACAAACAGATCGATTGAGTAGTAGATAGGGATTTGTTATCCGCCATTATATTGACGCTATCACCTCTCATGGTTGAGAGAGAAGGACACAGTCTACATTTTGTTGAACCTACCTGCTAATATTAGTGTCACGTTCAGAGTGAGCGGAATGAACAGGCAGATCTGAAAATATCCAAGAACAAATTACCGATTTCTTTCAATTGATGGATAATTATTTTCCAAACTTCTAAGCAGTCCTCCTCCTCCTCCTTCTCCTCCTCCCCACTCCTCTTCCTTCATCCTCTTTCTTCTCCTCCGCCCTGCCTTCTTCTCGTCATCGTCCTCTCCCACCGCGCCCTCTCCTATCCTCCATCTGCCCCTCCACCCCTCCCCTAGTCCACCCCTTCTGCTCTCCCCACCCCTCTTCTTCTTCCTCCTCCTCCTCCTCCTCCTCCTCCTCCTCCTCCTACTACTACTACTACTACTACTACTACTACTACTACTACTACTACTATCATATTTGTGGGCTAATATAATATTTGTAGGCTAATATAATAACTCCCCATTATGGGGATCAATACCTTGAAGCTGCTCAAATTCATTTTAAAAGCCAGTGCATGGAAACCGCGTGCGTCTCTCTGTAAACAATGAATCATATATAGAATTCAATACTTCTAGCAATTAGTCAAGAATACTTAGCTAATGATATCTGGAAGAATAATACACACACTAGTTCATCCCCACAATGTCATATCAATATCAGGTGGTGAAAGGAAAGAACAGCTAACAACACATCTGGCCTATGAAATTATGTTTAAATTTGACCTGAGTTTTTCTTTTGCTGAAATCTCCACTGGACCATAATCGAGGAATCCAGTTTTAGCTATGCCCCGCCCATCTCTAGCTAAGCTCCACATATGCTTTGTCCGTGTGAGATCGATCGACCACTGAACTCACTGAATCTCAATTTCCAGAAAACTATAGGCCCTACTGGTAAGCTGTTGAATATTTCGAAGCTTATTTGACTGGCTACTGTAGCTGCCTATGGCAAATGAGTTTCAAAATCGTCAACAGAATGTTTATTAAATAGTAAAGACATGCAACTCATACAACTTAAACCAAAGCGTTTATGACGGACTAAATGGCGTCATTCGCCTACACGTGACGTCGTTGATTATGACGTCATATGATTACTCGATAAACTGGATGCTTCCATTATGACGCCACAGCGGGTTCTGTTCAGCAAGCAAGTCTTGTCACATATGGCAACCTCGATAACGGACACACTCACACGTTACAACAGAAACGACTCAACTGACGCCACTCACTACGACGTAGTATCTCCCAGAGCTAGAAAATAGATTATGTTGTTCGCGTTGTAAACTTAGATTTCTCAAAGAATATTGCGTTTTATGCTGTGGAATTTTACAAACTCATTCTTACGTGCATTGTCTTTGATGTACTAGGAGTATAATAGAATTGAAAATCTGTGCAGGTCACCTTTAATAAACAACAGATATAGATTGCATAGAATATTTGTCTGATTTTGCTTACCCGCAAGGATATCACAGCCGTTAAATTCCCCTCTAATATCCATAGTTGTTGCCGGTTAAAAATGCGGAAGCACGTGGAGGAAAATATATTATATATTACAATCAATTTCTTACTGATAAATAATTCAATCAGCTTCTGATATCGCCGCAAAGTTATTGGCGCGTTGATGTTATCGTGGCGTCATGCAATCTCTCACCTTTGGAATTACTGGGTTACTTGGTTCCTTTTGGCCACATAGCTGTCTCGGCGTTAATTAGCTTATATATCTCTAATTAGAAAAGCAAGTTGTGACTGCTGTAACGACTTGTGATCACGCGTGTTTATGAGCGTTGCCACTAGCAGCAATAGCCATACATGTGGTTATTCTCCAGGTTGAGGCAGTGAATTCGATTTGCCCCGGGATAAGTTAGCATCATCAATCTATTTAATTTCGATTGTGTGAGACAGACACAGTAGTGAATTGTCGGGTTTGGCAGCCTAATTAGATTCAGGTTACATTATAGTATACGATGATTTTCTCTAATGAAGGAAGGCAGGATAGCATTATTGTAGTCTTTTACTGAAGGCCGGATGTGTCATCTGTTTATTGAAGGCCAGATATGACGTCTGTTTATTGGAGGCCGGATGTGTCGTCTGTTTATTGGATGCCAAATGTGTTCTGTGTTTATTGAAGGGGTTTTGGGTGGAACGGGGACGGAGTTGGGGGTGGGGTTAATGTGATGGCTCTTTATTGGAGGCCAGATGTGTCCTCTGTTTATTGGAGGCCAGCTGTGTCTTATATATATATATATTGGTTACCAGATATAGCGTCTGTTTATTGGGGTTGGGGTGGGGTGGGTATCTCGATGCGACATCTGCTTATTGGGGGCTAGACGTGTCTTCTGTTTATTGGAAGCCAGCTGCATCGCCTGTTTATTCGAGGTCAGATAGGTAGTCTGTCTCTTACTGGCCGGCTATGTTCTCTCTTTACTGGATGCCGGATGTGACGTTGTCAGATGTGTTCTCTGTTTATTGGAGTCTGGATGTACTGTCTGTTTACTGGAGGCCAGATGTGACGTCTGTTTTTTGGAGGCCAGGTGTACCGTCTAATTATTGGAGTCTGGATATGCCGTCTTTGAGCAACGCCAACACAATCACCATTTGATACGGACACGTCATTCAATATTAATACGCATATTCATTTCAATTTTCTAGCTTAATATTCTGATAACGTCCATTACTTGGTCGGTACGGGCCAATATTTGGCCGTATTGACACGGTATTGATCCAATATGGCCAAGGAACATGCGTTATCAGGATGTACGTCCGTTTTTCGACACCAACACCGTTCGATAACAGCCGTTTTCAGTTTAACACCAATCTCCCATCATACAGTAATTACATTTCCATACCAGGTACCGTCGTCAAATGAGTAACAACATTTTAATAATGAAACGCCAGCATCTTAATGGACCTTTCCAGTTTTAGCTATGCCCCGCCCATCTCTAGCTAAGCTCCACCCACACCGCGCTTGTGTTGGAATCCATCGATGTCTGAACTCCCTGACTATTACTTTCCAAAAAAACTATGAAGGTAAGCTGTCGAATATTTTGAAACTAATTTGACAGGGTGTTGTTGCTGCCTATGATTGATTAAATAGTAAAGGCATACAAGTCGTACAACGTGTCGCACTATTACGCGTTAAGGATTCATGACATAGTGTTTATGACGTCGTCCTACATATCGCGTAGTTAATTAGGACGTCATATGACGTCATATGATGGATGCATAAATTGGAAAGGTACATTTCATTTCCAGGGTGGCCACGCATAACCGGACCACGTTCTGGTTACATCGATATCTCGGAAACGGAATGGCTCCGACTCGGCTCAGTTTGTTACACACGGACTGGTGTGATCGCGCATTGAAGCACGGTTCCTATAAAATCTGTAACCACACGTAAACAGAAAAGATTCTCGCAGCTAATCACATATTCTGCGACTGTTCGGGAGAAATCAGCAAAGTTGACATGGTCAGATTTACCGAAGATTATCTGCGATAATCTGCGGCAAGATGCAGTGTGCTTGTTTCTATAGTGAGCCCACTGTCGCCAATTGTCTGTAATGAAATGCTATCCCAGGATGCAATGTACATATTGAATTAATCACAGGTTAAACATTTAATGGGAACGAGGCTTTGGATTACACAAGTAACAAATCCGGAAAGAATGTTTTATAAAATTCGAAAAGCGTATGTGATAAAAACGCAATGTCTGTAATCTATGTCTGAAATTTATAATTGTGTTTGGTATGACTTGGGTCGTTTCGCTTTTCTGTAAACTGGAACTTGTGTGGTTAATAGTTATTACGAACACAGACCACCTCAAATAGACTATTTCCTCGAACTGTCACTAACTAACGTATCGATATAATGATGAAACGATACACATATTAGGTAAATATGAGGTGATGTTTCACGAAGCAAATAGATCATTCATCCACGCAGATGGCATCATGATATTGACATTGATTAATAGATACATGCGCATAATAAACATAGTATCGGAATAAAGATGAATGAATGATGCCATAATCAATTATGTCACATGTTTGATGACATTATAAACAAAATGACAACATCCAATATCCAACAAGATCGGACAGTCTGGTATTTCATGCACGACTGGTAGTTCTTTGGTGAATCTACCATTTGATAGCAATTCTGTTGGGTGTTTTGTGTCTGGTTTGACAGGGTGCAGCAACGACGCCCAGTCGGCCCCGTTCCAAAATATTCAACAACTTGCCTCAAAGGTCACCTTGAAATTTGAACTCTGAGAATTCATGACACAAAGCGTTAAAATCGATACTAATACGTCTACAAAGTGGGCGGGGCTTGGCTTGAAATGAACCACTCTATTCTGTTGATACTCGTAATTTAGAAATTAGATTCTGAATTTCTCTGCCATTTGTGGCTGGTTGTTCGTTAAATGTTGCGTTTTATCTATTCTATTGAAACAGCTTACAGCTTACAGGTATCGTTCTCTGTGGCTGGCTGTTCGTTATCTGATGGGTTTTTATATTGTATTGGATTGTTGTAAACTGGTTTCAACCACGAAGAGCATTCAATTGGCTACTTGGCAGAACCTCTTAATGGATGAGTGGTTAATTGTTTTATATTTTATTTTGAAAGCAATGTATATGTACGCAGCTTTTAAATTAATATTAATATTATTAAGCATATCAAGAATATTCGATAGCACATTGTCGCCATCATCACCCTCATCATCGTCATTATCATCATCATCACCATCATGTAGTCACTTGGCAGAACTTCCTAATGGATGGATGGTAATTTGTTTTTATTTTATTTTATGTATATGTAAGCATTTGGAAAATCTTGAAAATCCGAAAATATTGTATTCGATTCACACTAAAATTGCAAATATATCCAAAGTCTCCAACAGCACATCATCTTCGTGTACTTCAGAAGAAGTTAACGTATAAACTAAACTGATCTGAACTGGCAAACTACAAACGTTCTGTTTTCCTTTCATTGTCGGTATTAGGCTATTATCTTAAACTGGAACACTATGCATTGTTTGAAGACA
>JAVVLW010000065.1:0-66000 GCA_034401795.1 Chaetoderma sp. LZ-2023a | reverse complement strand
GGTTCTATGATACATATGGACAGGATTTAGTCATTATGGAATGACAGGTTCTATGATACGTATAGACAGGAGTTAGCCATTACGGAATGACAGGTTCTATGATACATATGGACAGGATTTAGCCATTGTGGAATGACAGGTTCTATGATACATATGGACAGGAGTTAGCCATTATGGAATGACAGGTTCTATGATACGTATGGACAGGAGTTAGTCATTATGGAATGACATGTTCTATGATACGTATGGACAGGAGTTAGTCATTATGGAATGACAGGTTCTATGATACGTATGGACAGGAGTTAGTCATTGTGGAATGACAGGTTCTATGATACATGTAGACATGAGTTAGTCATTATGGAATGACAGGTTCTATAATACATATGGACCAGATTTAGCCATTGTGGAATGACAGGTTCTATGATACGTATGGACAGGAGTTAGTCATTATGGAATGACAGGTTCTATGATACGTATGGACAGGATTTAGTCATTATGGAATGACAGGTTCTATGATACGTATAGACAGGAGTTAGCCATTATGGAATGACAGGTTCTATGATACATATGGACAGGAGTTAGCCATTGTGGAATGACAGGTTCTATGATACGCATGGACAGGATTTAGTCATTATGGAATGACAGGTTCTATGATACGTATAGACAGGAGTTAGCCATTATGGAATGACAGGTTCTATGATACATATGGACAGGAGTTAGTCATTATGGAATGACAGGTTCTATGATACATATGGACAGGATTTAGTCATTATGGAATGACAGGTTCTATGATACGTATAGACAGGAGTTAGCCATTATGGAATGACAGGTTCTATGATACGTATGGACAGGATTTAGTCATTATGGAATGACAGGTTCTATGATACGTATAGACAGGAGTTAGTCATTGTGGAATGACAGGTTCTATGATACGTATGGACAGGATTTAGCCATTGTGGAATGACAGGTTCTATGGTACGTATGGACAGGAGTTAGTCATTATGGAATGACAGGTTCTATGATACGTATGGACAGGAGTTAGTCATTATGGAATGACATGTTCTATGATACGTATGGACAGAAGTTAGTCATTATGGAATGACACGTTCTATGATACGTATGGACAGGAGTTAGTCATTGTGGAATGACAGGTTCTATGATACATGTAGACATGAGTTAGTCATTATGGAATGACAGGTTCTATAATACATATGGACATGAGTTAGTCATTATGGAATGACAGGTTCTATAATACATATGGACAAGATTTAGCCATTGTGGAATGACAGGTTCTATGATACGTATGGACAGGAGTTAGTCATTATGGAATGACAGGTTCTATGATACGTATGGACAGGATTTAGTCATTATGGAATGACAGGTTCTATGATACGTATAGACAGGAGTTAGCCATTATGGAATGACAGGTTCTATGATACATATGGACAGGAGTTAGCCATTGTGGAATGACAGGTTCTATGATACGCATGGACAGGATTTAGTCATTATGGAATGACAGGTTCTATGATACGTATGGACAGGAGTTAGTCATTATGGAATGACATGTTCTATGATACGTATGGACAGGAGTTAGTCATTATGGAATGACAGGTTCTATGATACATATGGACAGGAGTTAGTCATTATGGAATGACAGGTTCTATGATACATATGGACAGGATTTAGTCATTATGGAATGACAGGTTCTATGATACGTATAGACAGGAGTTAGCCATTATGGAATGACAGGTTCTATGATACGTATAGACAGGAGTTAGCCATTATGGAATGACAGGTTCTATGATACATATGGACAGGAGTTAGTCATTATGGAATGACAGGTTCTATGATACATATGGACAGGATTTAGTCATTATGGAATGACAGGTTCTATGATACGTATGGACAGGAGCTAGTCATTATGGAATGACAGGTTCTATGACACGTATGGACAGGAGTTAGTCATTATGGAATGACAGGTTCTATGATACATATGGACAGGAGTTAGTCATTATGGAATGACAGGTTCTATGATACATATGGACAGGATTTAGTCATTATGGAATGACAGGTTCTATGATACGTATAGACAGGAGTTAGCCATTACGGAATGACAGGTTCTATGATACATATGGACAGGATTTAGCCATTGTGGAATGACAGGTTCTATGATACATATGGACAGGAGTTAGCCATTATGGAATGACAGGTTCTATGATACGTATGGACAGGATTTAGTCATTATGGAATGACAGGTTCTATGATACGTATAGACAGGAGTTAGCCATTATGGAATGACAGGTTCTATGATACATATGGACAGGATTTAGTCATTGTGGAATGACAGGTTCTATGATACGTATGGACAGGATTTAGTCATTATGGAATGACAGGTTCTATGATACGTATAGACAGGAGTTAGCCATTATGGAATGACAGGTTCTATGATACATATGGACAGGAGTTAGCCATTGTGGAATGACAGGTTCTATGATACGCATGGACAGGATTTAGTTATTATGGAATGACAGGTTCTATGATACATATGGACAGGATTTAGCCATTGTGGAATGACAGGTTCTATGATACATATGGACAGGATTTAGTCATTATGGAATGACAGGTTCTATGATACGTATAGACAGGAGTTAGCCATTATGGAATGACAGGTTCTATGATACGTATGGACAGGATTTAGTCATTATGGAATGACAGGTTCTATGATACGTATGGACAGGAGCTAGTCATTATGGAATGACAGGTTCTATGACACGTATGGACAGGAGTTAGTCATTATGGAATGACAGGTTCTATGATACATATGGACAGGAGTTAGTCATTATGGAATGACAGGTTCTATGATACATATGGACAGGATTTAGTCATTATGGAATGACAGGTTCTATGATACGTATAGACAGGAGTTAGCCATTACGGAATGACAGGTTCTATGATACATATGGACAGGATTTAGCCATTGTGGAATGACAGGTTCTATGATACATATGGACAGGAGTTAGCCATTATGGAATGACAGGTTCTATGATACGTATGGACAGGAGTTAGTCATTATGGAATGACATGTTCTATGATACGTATGGACAGGAGTTAGTCATTATGGAATGACAGGTTCTATGATACGTATGGACAGGAGTTAGTCATTGTGGAATGACAGGTTCTATGATACATGTAGACATGAGTTAGTCATTATGGAATGACAGGTTCTATAATACATATGGACAAGATTTAGCCATTGTGGAATGACAGGTTCTATGATACGTATGGACAGGAGTTAGTCATTATGGAATGACAGGTTCTATGATACGTATGGACAGGATTTAGTCATTATGGAATGACAGGTTCTATGATACGTATAGACAGGAGTTAGCCATTATGGAATGACAGGTTCTATGATACATATGGACAGGAGTTAGCCATTGTGGAATGACAGGTTCTATGATACGCATGGACAGGATTTAGTCATTATGGAATGACAGGTTCTATGATACGTATGGACAGGAGTTAGTCATTATGGAATGACATGTTCTATGATACGTATGGACAGGAGTTAGTCATTATGGAATGACAGGTTCTATGATACATATGGACAGGAGTTAGTCATTATGGAATGACAGGTTCTATGATACATATGGACAGGATTTAGTCATTATGGAATGACAGGTTCTATGATACGTATAGACAGGAGTTAGCCATTACGGAATGACAGGTTCTATGATACATATGGACAGGATTTAGCCATTGTGGAATGACAGGTTCTATGATACATATGGACAGGAGTTAGCCATTATGGAATGACAGGTTCTATGATACGTATGGACAGGAGTTAGTCATTATGGAATGACATGTTCTATGATACGTATGGACAGGAGTTAGTCATTATGGAATGACAGGTTCTATGATACGTATGGACAGGAGTTAGTCATTGTGGAATGACAGGTTCTATGATACATGTAGACATGAGTTAGTCATTATGGAATGACAGGTTCTATAATACATATGGACCAGATTTAGCCATTGTGGAATGACAGGTTCTATGATACGTATGGACAGGAGTTAGTCATTATGGAATGACAGGTTCTATGATACGTATGGACAGGATTTAGTCATTATGGAATGACAGGTTCTATGATACGTATAGACAGGAGTTAGCCATTATGGAATGACAGGTTCTATGATACATATGGACAGGAGTTAGCCATTGTGGAATGACAGGTTCTATGATACGCATGGACAGGATTTAGTCATTATGGAATGACAGGTTCTATGATACGTATAGACAGGAGTTAGCCATTATGGAATGACAGGTTCTATGATACATATGGACAGGAGTTAGTCATTATGGAATGACAGGTTCTATGATACATATGGACAGGATTTAGTCATTATGGAATGACAGGTTCTATGATACGTATAGACAGGAGTTAGCCATTATGGAATGACAGGTTCTATGATACGTATGGACAGGATTTAGTCATTATGGAATGACAGGTTCTATGATACGTATAGACAGGAGTTAGTCATTGTGGAATGACAGGTTCTATGATACGTATGGACAGGATTTAGCCATTGTGGAATGACAGGTTCTATGATACGTATGGACAGGAGTTAGTCATTATGGAATGACAGGTTCTATGATACGTATGGACAGGAGTTAGTCATTATGGAATGACATGTTCTATGATACGTATGGACAGGAGTTAGTCATTATGGAATGACACGTTCTATGATACATATGGACAGGAGTTAGTCATTATGGAATGACAGGTTCTATGATACATATGGACAGGATTTAGTCATTATGGAATGACAGGTTCTATGATACGTATAGACAGGAGTTAGCCATTACGGAATGACAGGTTCTATGATACATATGGACAGGATTTAGCCATTGTGGAATGACAGGTTCTATGATACATATGGACAGGAGTTAGCCATTATGGAATGACAGGTTCTATGATACGTATGGACAGGAGTTAGTCATTATGGAATGACATGTTCTATGATACGTATGGACAGGAGTTAGTCATTATGGAATGACAGGTTCTATGATACGTATGGACAGGAGTTAGTCATTGTGGAATGACAGGTTCTATGATACATGTAGACATGAGTTAGTCATTATGGAATGACAGGTTCTATAATACATATGGACAAGATTTAGCCATTGTGGAATGACAGGTTCTATGATACGTATGGACAGGAGTTAGTCATTATGGAATGACAGGTTCTATGATACGTATGGACAGGATTTAGTCATTATGGAATGACAGGTTCTATGATACGTATAGACAGGAGTTAGCCATTATGGAATGACAGGTTCTATGATACATATGGACAGGAGTTAGCCATTGTGGAATGACAGGTTCTATGATACGCATGGACAGGATTTAGTCATTATGGAATGACAGGTTCTATGATACGTATGGACAGGAGTTAGTCATTATGGAATGACATGTTCTATGATACGTATGGACAGGAGTTAGTCATTATGGAATGACAGGTTCTATGATACATATGGACAGGAGTTAGTCATTATGGAATGACAGGTTCTATGATACATATGGACAGGATTTAGTCATTATGGAATGACAGGTTCTATGATACGTATAGACAGGAGTTAGCCATTACGGAATGACAGGTTCTATGATACATATGGACAGGATTTAGCCATTGTGGAATGACAGGTTCTATGATACATATGGACAGGAGTTAGCCATTATGGAATGACAGGTTCTATGATACGTATGGACAGGAGTTAGTCATTATGGAATGACATGTTCTATGATACGTATGGACAGGAGTTAGTCATTATGGAATGACAGGTTCTATGATACGTATGGACAGGAGTTAGTCATTGTGGAATGACAGGTTCTATGATACATGTAGACATGAGTTAGTCATTATGGAATGACAGGTTCTATAATACATATGGACCAGATTTAGCCATTGTGGAATGACAGGTTCTATGATACGTATGGACAGGAGTTAGTCATTATGGAATGACAGGTTCTATGATACGTATGGACAGGATTTAGTCATTATGGAATGACAGGTTCTATGATACGTATAGACAGGAGTTAGCCATTATGGAATGACAGGTTCTATGATACATATGGACAGGAGTTAGCCATTGTGGAATGACAGGTTCTATGATACGCATGGACAGGATTTAGTCATTATGGAATGACAGGTTCTATGATACGTATAGACAGGAGTTAGCCATTATGGAATGACAGGTTCTATGATACATATGGACAGGAGTTAGTCATTATGGAATGACAGGTTCTATGATACATATGGACAGGATTTAGTCATTATGGAATGACAGGTTCTATGATACGTATAGACAGGAGTTAGCCATTATGGAATGACAGGTTCTATGATACGTATGGACAGGATTTAGTCATTATGGAATGACAGGTTCTATGATACGTATAGACAGGAGTTAGTCATTGTGGAATGACAGGTTCTATGATACGTATGGACAGGATTTAGCCATTGTGGAATGACAGGTTCTATGATACGTATGGACAGGAGTTAGTCATTATGGAATGACAGGTTCTATGATACGTATGGACAGGAGTTAGTCATTATGGAATGACATGTTCTATGATACGTATGGACAGGAGTTAGTCATTATGGAATGACACGTTCTATGATACGTATGGACAGGAGTTAGTCATTGTGGAATGACAGGTTCTATGATACATGTAGACATGAGTTAGTCATTATGGAATGACAGGTTCTATGATACGTATGGACAGGAGTTAGTCATTATGGAATGACATGTTCTATGATACGTATGGACAGGAGTTAGTCATTATGGAATGACAGGTTCTATGATACATATGGACAGGAGTTAGTCATTATGGAATGACAGGTTCTATGATACATATGGACAGGATTTAGTCATTATGGAATGACAGGTTCTATGATACGTATAGACAGGAGTTAGCCATTACGGAATGACAGGTTCTATGATACATATGGACAGGATTTAGCCATTGTGGAATGACAGGTTCTATGATACATATGGACAGGAGTTAGCCATTATGGAATGACAGGTTCTATGATACGTATGGACAGGAGTTAGTCATTATGGAATGACATGTTCTATGATACGTATGGACAGGAGTTAGTCATTATGGAATGACAGGTTCTATGATACGTATGGACAGGAGTTAGTCATTGTGGAATGACAGGTTCTATGATACATGTAGACATGAGTTAGTCATTATGGAATGACAGGTTCTATAATACATATGGACCAGATTTAGCCATTGTGGAATGACAGGTTCTATGATACGTATGGACAGGAGTTAGTCATTATGGAATGACAGGTTCTATGATACGTATGGACAGGATTTAGTCATTATGGAATGACAGGTTCTATGATACGTATAGACAGGAGTTAGCCATTATGGAATGACAGGTTCTATGATACATATGGACAGGAGTTAGCCATTGTGGAATGACAGGTTCTATGATACGCATGGACAGGATTTAGTCATTATGGAATGACAGGTTCTATGATACGTATAGACAGGAGTTAGCCATTATGGAATGACAGGTTCTATGATACATATGGACAGGAGTTAGTCATTATGGAATGACAGGTTCTATGATACATATGGACAGGATTTAGTCATTATGGAATGACAGGTTCTATGATACGTATAGACAGGAGTTAGCCATTATGGAATGACAGGTTCTATGATACGTATGGACAGGATTTAGTCATTATGGAATGACAGGTTCTATGATACGTATAGACAGGAGTTAGTCATTGTGGAATGACAGGTTCTATGATACGTATGGACAGGATTTAGCCATTGTGGAATGACAGGTTCTATGGTACGTATGGACAGGAGTTAGTCATTATGGAATGACAGGTTCTATGATACGTATGGACAGGAGTTAGTCATTATGGAATGACATGTTCTATGATACGTATGGACAGGAGTTAGTCATTATGGAATGACACGTTCTATGATACGTATGGACAGGAGTTAGTCATTGTGGAATGACAGGTTCTATGATACATGTAGACATGAGTTAGTCATTATGGAATGACAGGTTCTATAATACATATGGACATGAGTTAGTCATTATGGAATGACAGGTTCTATAATACATATGGACAAGATTTAGCCATTGTGGAATGACAGGTTCTATGATACGTATGGACAGGAGTTAGTCATTATGGAATGACAGGTTCTATGATACGTATGGACAGGATTTAGTCATTATGGAATGACAGGTTCTATGATACGTATAGACAGGAGTTAGCCATTATGGAATGACAGGTTCTATGATACATATGGACAGGAGTTAGCCATTGTGGAATGACAGGTTCTATGATACGCATGGACAGGATTTAGTCATTATGGAATGACAGGTTCTATGATACGTATGGACAGGAGTTAGTCATTATGGAATGACATGTTCTATGATACGTATGGACAGGAGTTAGTCATTATGGAATGACAGGTTCTATGATACATATGGACAGGAGTTAGTCATTATGGAATGACAGGTTCTATGATACATATGGACAGGATTTAGTCATTATGGAATGACAGGTTCTATGATACGTATAGACAGGAGTTAGCCATTATGGAATGACAGGTTCTATGATACGTATGGACAGGATTTAGTCATCATGGAATGACAGGTTCTATGATACGTATAGACAGGAGTTAGTCATTGTGGAATGACAGGTTCTATGATACGTATGGACAGGATTTAGCCATTGTGGAATGACAGGTTCTATGATACGTATGGACAGGAGTTAGTCATTATGGAATGACAGGTTCTATGATACGTATGGACAGGAGTTAGTCATTATGGAATGACATGTTCTATGATACGTATGGACAGGAGTTAGTCATTATGGAATGACACGTTCTATGATACGTATGGACAGGAGTTAGTCATTGTGGAATGACAGGTTCTATGATACATGTAGACATGAGTTAGTCATTATGGAATGACAGGTTCTATAATACATATGGACATGAGTTAGTCATTATGGAATGACAGGTTCTATAATACATATGGACAAGATTTAGCCATTGTGGAATGACAGGTTCTATGATACGTATGGACAGGAGTTAGTCATTATGGAATGACAGGTTCTATGATACGTATGGACAGGATTTAGTCATTATGGAATGACAGGTTCTATGATACGTATAGACAGGAGTTAGCCATTATGGAATGACAGGTTCTATGATACATATGGACAGGAGTTAGCCATTGTGGAATGACAGGTTCTATGATACGCATGGACAGGATTTAGTCATTATGGAATGACAGGTTCTATGATACGTATGGACAGGAGTTAGTCATTATGGAATGACATGTTCTATGATACGTATGGACAGGAGTTAGTCATTATGGAATGACAGGTTCTATGATACATATGGACAGGAGTTAGTCATTATGGAATGACAGGTTCTATGATACATATGGACAGGATTTAGTCATTATGGAATGACAGGTTCTATGATACGTATAGACAGGAGTTAGCCATTACGGAATGACAGGTTCTATGATACATATGGACAGGATTTAGTCATTATGGAATGACAGGTTCTATGATACGTATAGACAGGAGTTAGCCATTACGGAATGACAGGTTCTATGATACATATGGACAGGATTTAGCCATTGTGGAATGACAGGTTCTATGATACATATGGACAGGAGTTAGCCATTATGGAATGACAGGTTCTATGATACGTATGGACAGGAGTTAGTCATTATGGAATGACATGTTCTATGATACGTATGGACAGGAGTTAGTCATTATGGAATGACAGGTTCTATGATACGTATGGACAGGAGTTAGTCATTGTGGAATGACAGGTTCTATGATACATGTAGACATGAGTTAGTCATTATGGAATGACAGGTTCTATAATACATATGGACCAGATTTAGCCATTGTGGAATGACAGGTTCTATGATACGTATGGACAGGAGTTAGTCATTATGGAATGACAGGTTCTATGATACGTATGGACAGGATTTAGTCATTATGGAATGACAGGTTCTATGATACGTATAGACAGGAGTTAGCCATTATGGAATGACAGGTTCTATGATACATATGGACAGGAGTTAGCCATTGTGGAATGACAGGTTCTATGATACGCATGGACAGGATTTAGTCATTATGGAATGACAGGTTCTATGATACGTATAGACAGGAGTTAGCCATTATGGAATGACAGGTTCTATGATACATATGGACAGGAGTTAGTCATTATGGAATGACAGGTTCTATGATACATATGGACAGGATTTAGTCATTATGGAATGACAGGTTCTATGATACGTATAGACAGGAGTTAGCCATTATGGAATGACAGGTTCTATGATACGTATGGACAGGATTTAGTCATTATGGAATGACAGGTTCTATGATACGTATAGACAGGAGTTAGTCATTGTGGAATGACAGGTTCTATGATACGTATGGACAGGATTTAGCCATTGTGGAATGACAGGTTCTATGATACGTATGGACAGGAGTTAGTCATTATGGAATGACAGGTTCTATGATACGTATGGACAGGAGTTAGTCATTATGGAATGACATGTTCTATGATACGTATGGACAGGAGTTAGTCATTATGGAATGACACGTTCTATGATACGTATGGACAGGAGTTAGTCATTGTGGAATGACAGGTTCTATGATACATGTAGACATGAGTTAGTCATTATGGAATGACAGGTTCTATAATACATATGGACATGAGTTAGTCATTATGGAATGACAGGTTCTATAATACATATGGACAAGATTTAGCCATTGTGGAATGACAGGTTCTATGATACGTATGGACAGGAGTTAGTCATTATGGAATGACAGGTTCTATGATACGTATGGACAGGATTTAGTCATTATGGAATGACAGGTTCTATGATACGTATAGACAGGAGTTAGCCATTATGGAATGACAGGTTCTATGATACATATGGACAGGAGTTAGCCATTGTGGAATGACAGGTTCTATGATACGCATGGACAGGATTTAGTCATTATGGAATGACAGGTTCTATGATACGTATGGACAGGAGTTAGTCATTATGGAATGACATGTTCTATGATACGTATGGACAGGAGTTAGTCATTATGGAATGACAGGTTCTATGATACATATGGACAGGAGTTAGTCATTATGGAATGACAGGTTCTATGATACATATGGACAGGATTTAGTCATTATGGAATGACAGGTTCTATGATACGTATAGACAGGAGTTAGCCATTACGGAATGACAGGTTCTATGATACATATGGACAGGATTTAGCCATTGTGGAATGACAGGTTCTATGATACATATGGACAGGAGTTAGCCATTATGGAATGACAGGTTCTATGATACGTATGGACAGGAGTTAGTCATTATGGAATGACATGTTCTATGATACGTATGGACAGGAGTTAGTCATTATGGAATGACAGGTTCTATGATACGTATGGACAGGAGTTAGTCATTGTGGAATGACAGGTTCTATGATACATGTAGACATGAGTTAGTCATTATGGAATGACAGGTTCTATAATACATATGGACCAGATTTAGCCATTGTGGAATGACAGGTTCTATGATACGTATGGACAGGAGTTAGTCATTATGGAATGACAGGTTCTATGATACGTATGGACAGGATTTAGTCATTATGGAATGACAGGTTCTATGATACGTATAGACAGGAGTTAGCCATTATGGAATGACAGGTTCTATGATACATATGGACAGGAGTTAGCCATTGTGGAATGACAGGTTCTATGATACATATGGACAGGATTTAGTCATTATGGAATGACAGGTTCTATGATACGTATAGACAGGAGTTAGCCATTATGGAATGACAGGTTCTATGATACGTATGGACAGGATTTAGTCATTATGGAATGACAGGTTCTATGATACGTATAGACAGGAGTTAGTCATTGTGGAATGACAGGTTCTATGATACGTATGGACAGGATTTAGCCATTGTGGAATGACAGGTTCTATGGTACGTATGGACAGGAGTTAGTCATTATGGAATGACAGGTTCTATGATACGTATGGACAGGAGTTAGTCATTATGGAATGACATGTTCTATGATACGTATGGACAGGAGTTAGTCATTATGGAATGACACGTTCTATGATACGTATGGACAGGAGTTAGTCATTGTGGAATGACAGGTTCTATGATACATGTAGACATGAGTTAGTCATTATGGAATGACAGGTTCTATAATACATATGGACATGAGTTAGTCATTATGGAATGACAGGTTCTATAATACATATGGACAAGATTTAGCCATTGTGGAATGACAGGTTCTATGATACGTATGGACAGGAGTTAGTCATTATGGAATGACAGGTTCTATGATACGTATGGACAGGATTTAGTCATTATGGAATGACAGGTTCTATGATACGTATAGACAGGAGTTAGCCATTATGGAATGACAGGTTCTATGATACATATGGACAGGAGTTAGCCATTGTGGAATGACAGGTTCTATGATACGCATGGACAGGATTTAGTCATTATGGAATGACAGGTTCTATGATACGTATGGACAGGAGTTAGTCATTATGGAATGACATGTTCTATGATACGTATGGACAGGAGTTAGTCATTATGGAATGACAGGTTCTATGATACATATGGACAGGAGTTAGTCATTATGGAATGACAGGTTCTATGATACATATGGACAGGATTTAGTCATTATGGAATGACAGGTTCTATGATACGTATAGACAGGAGTTAGCCATTATGGAATGACAGGTTCTATGATACGTATGGACAGGATTTAGTCATCATGGAATGACAGGTTCTATGATACGTATAGACAGGAGTTAGTCATTGTGGAATGACAGGTTCTATGATACGTATGGACAGGATTTAGCCATTGTGGAATGACAGGTTCTATGATACGTATGGACAGGAGTTAGTCATTATGGAATGACAGGTTCTATGATACGTATGGACAGGAGTTAGTCATTATGGAATGACATGTTCTATGATACGTATGGACAGGAGTTAGTCATTATGGAATGACACGTTCTATGATACGTATGGACAGGAGTTAGTCATTGTGGAATGACAGGTTCTATGATACATGTAGACATGAGTTAGTCATTATGGAATGACAGGTTCTATAATACATATGGACATGAGTTAGTCATTATGGAATGACAGGTTCTATAATACATATGGACAAGATTTAGCCATTGTGGAATGACAGGTTCTATGATACGTATGGACAGGAGTTAGTCATTATGGAATGACAGGTTCTATGATACGTATGGACAGGATTTAGTCATTATGGAATGACAGGTTCTATGATACGTATAGACAGGAGTTAGCCATTATGGAATGACAGGTTCTATGATACATATGGACAGGAGTTAGCCATTGTGGAATGACAGGTTCTATGATACGCATGGACAGGATTTAGTCATTATGGAATGACAGGTTCTATGATACGTATGGACAGGAGTTAGTCATTATGGAATGACATGTTCTATGATACGTATGGACAGGAGTTAGTCATTATGGAATGACAGGTTCTATGATACATATGGACAGGAGTTAGTCATTATGGAATGACAGGTTCTATGATACATATGGACAGGATTTAGTCATTATGGAATGACAGGTTCTATGATACGTATAGACAGGAGTTAGCCATTACGGAATGACAGGTTCTATGATACATATGGACAGGATTTAGTCATTATGGAATGACAGGTTCTATGATACGTATAGACAGGAGTTAGCCATTACGGAATGACAGGTTCTATGATACATATGGACAGGATTTAGCCATTGTGGAATGACAGGTTCTATGATACATATGGACAGGAGTTAGCCATTATGGAATGACAGGTTCTATGATACGTATGGACAGGAGTTAGTCATTATGGAATGACATGTTCTATGATACGTATGGACAGGAGTTAGTCATTATGGAATGACAGGTTCTATGATACGTATGGACAGGAGTTAGTCATTGTGGAATGACAGGTTCTATGATACATGTAGACATGAGTTAGTCATTATGGAATGACAGGTTCTATAATACATATGGACCAGATTTAGCCATTGTGGAATGACAGGTTCTATGATACGTATGGACAGGAGTTAGTCATTATGGAATGACAGGTTCTATGATACGTATGGACAGGATTTAGTCATTATGGAATGACAGGTTCTATGATACGTATAGACAGGAGTTAGCCATTATGGAATGACAGGTTCTATGATACATATGGACAGGAGTTAGCCATTGTGGAATGACAGGTTCTATGATACGCATGGACAGGATTTAGTCATTATGGAATGACAGGTTCTATGATACGTATAGACAGGAGTTAGCCATTATGGAATGACAGGTTCTATGATACATATGGACAGGAGTTAGTCATTATGGAATGACAGGTTCTATGATACATATGGACAGGATTTAGTCATTATGGAATGACAGGTTCTATGATACGTATAGACAGGAGTTAGCCATTATGGAATGACAGGTTCTATGATACGTATGGACAGGATTTAGTCATTATGGAATGACAGGTTCTATGATACGTATAGACAGGAGTTAGTCATTGTGGAATGACAGGTTCTATGATACGTATGGACAGGATTTAGCCATTGTGGAATGACAGGTTCTATGATACGTATGGACAGGAGTTAGTCATTATGGAATGACAGGTTCTATGATACGTATGGACAGGAGTTAGTCATTATGGAATGACATGTTCTATGATACGTATGGACAGGAGTTAGTCATTATGGAATGACACGTTCTATGATACGTATGGACAGGAGTTAGTCATTGTGGAATGACAGGTTCTATGATACATGTAGACATGAGTTAGTCATTATGGAATGACAGGTTCTATAATACATATGGACATGAGTTAGTCATTATGGAATGACAGGTTCTATAATACATATGGACAAGATTTAGCCATTGTGGAATGACAGGTTCTATGATACGTATGGACAGGAGTTAGTCATTATGGAATGACAGGTTCTATGATACGTATGGACAGGATTTAGTCATTATGGAATGACAGGTTCTATGATACGTATAGACAGGAGTTAGCCATTATGGAATGACAGGTTCTATGATACATATGGACAGGAGTTAGCCATTGTGGAATGACAGGTTCTATGATACGCATGGACAGGATTTAGTCATTATGGAATGACAGGTTCTATGATACGTATGGACAGGAGTTAGTCATTATGGAATGACATGTTCTATGATACGTATGGACAGGAGTTAGTCATTATGGAATGACAGGTTCTATGATACATATGGACAGGAGTTAGTCATTATGGAATGACAGGTTCTATGATACATATGGACAGGATTTAGTCATTATGGAATGACAGGTTCTATGATACGTATAGACAGGAGTTAGCCATTACGGAATGACAGGTTCTATGATACATATGGACAGGATTTAGCCATTGTGGAATGACAGGTTCTATGATACATATGGACAGGAGTTAGCCATTATGGAATGACAGGTTCTATGATACGTATGGACAGGAGTTAGTCATTATGGAATGACATGTTCTATGATACGTATGGACAGGAGTTAGTCATTATGGAATGACAGGTTCTATGATACGTATGGACAGGAGTTAGTCATTGTGGAATGACAGGTTCTATGATACATGTAGACATGAGTTAGTCATTATGGAATGACAGGTTCTATAATACATATGGACCAGATTTAGCCATTGTGGAATGACAGGTTCTATGATACGTATGGACAGGAGTTAGTCATTATGGAATGACAGGTTCTATGATACGTATGGACAGGATTTAGTCATTATGGAATGACAGGTTCTATGATACGTATAGACAGGAGTTAGCCATTATGGAATGACAGGTTCTATGATACATATGGACAGGAGTTAGCCATTGTGGAATGACAGGTTCTATGATACGCATGGACAGGATTTAGTCATTATGGAATGACAGGTTCTATGATACGTATAGACAGGAGTTAGCCATTATGGAATGACAGGTTCTATGATACATATGGACAGGAGTTAGTCATTATGGAATGACAGGTTCTATGATACATATGGACAGGATTTAGTCATTATGGAATGACAGGTTCTATGATACGTATAGACAGGAGTTAGCCATTATGGAATGACAGGTTCTATGATACGTATGGACAGGATTTAGTCATTATGGAATGACAGGTTCTATGATACGTATAGACAGGAGTTAGTCATTGTGGAATGACAGGTTCTATGATACGTATGGACAGGATTTAGCCATTGTGGAATGACAGGTTCTATGATACGTATGGACAGGAGTTAGTCATTATGGAATGACAGGTTCTATGATACGTATGGACAGGAGTTAGTCATTATGGAATGACATGTTCTATGATACGTATGGACAGGAGTTAGTCATTATGGAATGACACGTTCTATGATACGTATGGACAGGAGTTAGTCATTGTGGAATGACAGGTTCTATGATACATGTAGACATGAGTTAGTCATTATGGAATGACAGGTTCTATAATACATATGGACAGGAGTTAGTCATTATGGAATGACAGGTTCTATGATACGTATGGACAGGAGTTAGTCATTATGGAATGACAGGTTCTATGATATGTATAGACAGGAGTTAGCCATTATGGAATGACAGGTTCTATGATACATATGGACAGGAGTTAGTCATTATGGAATGACAGGTTCTATGATACATATAGACAGGAGTTAGTCATTATGGAATGACAGGTTCTATGATACATATGGACAGGAGTTAGTCATTATAGAATGACAGGTTCTATGATACATATGGACTAAACGAAATCTAGGATTTCTTTTTTCACGAGAGAGTTGATACTTACCTCCCTAATACTTTTGATATTGCTAAATATTGGCTTTCACTCAATAAACACTCAGATTTAAAACAGTTAGGTGCCCCTACTGGGCAGGGAGTCAGAGCGTAGTCTGGCGGATGCCAGCCCCACCACCGCGCATGCGCAGACTAGCACTTCCTCTGACTAGATTATTGGCTGACACACATGCAACTATTAAGAGCCTGAAGACCGAGCCTCTGTGGGGTGGAGAGGCCGGGTCCGTATCTAGGGAGGTAAGTATCAACTCTCTCGTGAAAAAAGAAATCCTAGATTTCGTTTATTTCACTTCAAGAGTATACTTACCTCCCTAATACTTTTGATATTGCCAGAATTCGAAAGTGAATCTGGCGGGAGGGAGGCGAGGTCAAAAGACCAGCTCATCCCAATACGCTTTTCTGCGTTTAAGGCACTTAAACTTCTGAAACTGTAAGAAAAAACAGTCAGGATTTGACTAACCATCGGATAACACGACCGATGTATGAGAGATGACCGAATGTCATATGCGCTCCCCCCCCTCCTTCCTGGGAGGAAGAGTCGACTGACCTCAATGTCCTATACGCTCTCTACGTACAAGTGCCATGTACTACAGGACAGAGACGAAAAAGCTCCATTTTCGTAACTCTCAACAATGAACCACACAAATACACAAACCATCACCATATTAATAACGGGTAATCGTGACAATACAATCAACAACGGACAACACATGAACAAGACTGACCTTGTTGAAATGGCTGCTGACATCATCTTCCCATCGGTAAAGATTGATGCAGGCCCAAAAAAGTGGGTGTTTCCATAAATTAATTGTGATATATATAAGTAATGAGGAAATCACCTCAAAAAATATAAACCGATATATTTTTTCAAAACCGACAAGGCGAGAGGATTAGAGGTGTCACGGAGATAATGGTCTGTAAAACTTGACTCACAGTGCCACTGAGCCACCGACATAATATCATCCACAGGGACCCCATTAAATAGGGCCGTGGATGTCACTACGCCGCGGACACTGTGAGCCTTGGCCACGTCAACCTGCTTCCCGGTGGCGGATTTATGGCAAAACTGAATGCATTCCACAATCCACCTGGAAATGGTGTCCTTAGAAGCCCTCCCATGGGGTTCAATATATGACAACCATAACGCTGACTGGTCGGTGCGCCATGCCGCCGTACGTTGTTTGTACCGGCGCAGCGCCCGGACGGGACACCATGCTTTAGAATTAGGATCATATCTAGTTAAAGCAGGCAAAATAATAGGTTGACCTGGATATTTCAACGACTGATTTTTAGCCAAGAAATTAATCCTAGGTAGCAGCTTAAGGCCTTCCCCTGAAACCACAAAACGGTCATCCTCGGCTGATAAGGCATGAATCTCACTCCTACGCCTAGCCGAGGCCGCAGCAATTAAAAACACAGTCTTCAGTGTTAATAGTTTCATAGAAATGGAACTAAGTGGTTCAAAAGGCTTATCACCTAG
This sequence comes from Chaetoderma sp. LZ-2023a, assembly GCA_034401795.1. Classification (NCBI taxonomy): domain Eukaryota; kingdom Metazoa; phylum Mollusca; class Caudofoveata; order Chaetodermatida; family Chaetodermatidae; genus Chaetoderma; species Chaetoderma sp. LZ-2023a. The sequence continues at coordinate 47,562 of JAVVLW010000065.1, read as the reverse complement.
TACTTGAAGCACTAGCGATAAACTCCAAGACGGAATCACAGGAGGATTCCTTGGTCTTAGATTGCCCATGCCTTTAATTAATACATTCAATGTATTTACTTCATCACTTCCCCTCTTAGCCAAGCAAGGAATAACAGACATTAATGCTGACTTATAACCAGCAATAGAGTTAGGCTTGAGGCTATAGGCATCATAGAGGTGACAGAGGAAATCAGCTACTACTTGAATAGATGAATCCATTGGATCAATACATCGTTTTGAGCACCATTCTGCAAATCTGTTGATTTTATAATTATATGCTCTGGAGGTTGACCCCCTCCTGGCTTTGGCCATAAACATGGCTGCTTGCTCAGAAAAGCCCTCCTTAATTCTAGATTCCTTGACAACATCCATGCAGTCAATCTGAACATTGACGGATTGTTGTGAAGGGCCTTGCCCTGGAAGATAATATCGTCCATCAGAGGCAGAGGAACCGGATTGCAGACCAGAAGGTCCAGCAGATCCGTATACCATGATCGGCTTGGCCAATCCGGGGCGATCAGAAGCACTTGGCATTCCTCTTGTCTGATTTTCTGAAGAATTTTTGGAATCAGGATTGCTGGAGGGAATGCGTATGCATACATTCTCCCCCAGCTGATAGCTAACGCATCTGTTGCGAAAGCGCTTGGATCCGGAATCGGAGAGACGTACGTCGTCATCTTCGCATTCTTCTTCGTTGCGAACAAATCGATGTTGGGTTTCCCCCAATGGTCGAACAGACGATCCGCCACACATTGATTTAGTTGCCATTCCGTGGGTAAAACACTCATCCTTCGGCTCAATGAGTCTGCTAGCAGGTTTAACCTTCCCGGAATATGAACTGCTTTCAAGGTAATCTGGTGATCCAGACACCAACAAAGCAGTTTCCATGTCATCATACAGAGACTGGGCGACTTCGTTCCGCCCTGGCGGTTTATGTAAGTCACAACTGTTGAGTTGTCTGAACGAATAAGAACAATCTTGCCCTGAACTTTCTGTAAGAAATGTTCCAGGCCCAGGACTACTGCTCTTAGCTCCAGTAGATTTATATGTTCCTGTGACTGTTCCAGATTCCAAAGCCCTGATATCGTGGATTCTTCCAGGCAAGCTCCCCAGCCCTCCATCGATGCATCTGTATACACAGTCACCTGAGGGTGGGGAGGGGTTAGCAAAACCCCCGGTAAGAGATTCTCTGGATTCAACCACCATTGCAGGTGGTGAATCAGAGGCGCCAACACTGACACATTCGAGTCCAGCGAACCTGTACTCTGGGTCCATTGTGTCATGAGAAACAACTGGATCGGCCGCCTGCGTAAGGCGGCCTGAGGAATGACTGGTTCCAACGAAACCATCAACCCCAGCATTCTCAAGTAAACCCGTGCCAGGACATGACGACTGTCGCACACTGACTGAATCAACGAGATGAGTATTTGAACTCTCTCCTGAGTAGGATAAACATATCCTGTCTCCAGATCGAAGAACATCCCCAGGTAAACAAACTTCTGGGATGGAGTCAGCTCTGATTTTGGGAAATTGATCATCCAGCCCAAGTCTGTGAGAATTTTCAAAACAATCTCCAGATTGGCGGACAAACTTTCCCGGGTGTGCGCTTTCAACAGCCAGTCGTCTATGTACGTGTGGACTGCTATGCTTCTCCTGCGGAGGTATGCTGTGATCGCAAGAACCACACGGGTGAAAACCCGAGGAGCCGTGGAAATTCCGAAGGGCAACACCCTGAATTCCCACTGTCTGCCCTGGAATGCAAATCTCAGGAAGCGACAGAAACTCCTGTGGATGGGGATGTGGAAATAAGCGTCCTTCAAATCTATCGACGCCGTCCACATCCCCCTCTCCAACCCCGCCAACACCGAGCGCACCGTTTCCATCTTGAAACTGGGCGTCTCGATGAACTTGTTCAATGGCTTGAGGTTGAGAATCGGTCTCCACCCACCGGTGCGTTTTGTTACCAAGAACAGGGTTGAATAGAAGCCCGGACACCTTTGTGCCGGCTGAATAGCTCCTTTTTGTACGAGGGAATTTATTTCCTCCTCGATACACAACCTTTGATCTGGATCTCTCGGAATGGGAGTCCAGACTGGCACCAGAGACAGTCGCGACGGCGGGCCTGTCATCCACTCTGGATGATACCCCACGGAAAGCCATCGCAAGACTAAACGGTCCTGAGTTAACCGTTCCCACTCTTGCATGTGGTCGGCTAGCCGGCCTCCCACCGGTCCACCTAGGGACCGCGGTGGACACAAGGCATGCAAGAGCGGCACTGTCTCCGTCGCCATACACACCGGCGTGGTCCTTACCGCGGTAAGCGCCCTGTCAGGAACGATAACCACGCCCAGATCCTCGCGCGACCCGCCCCGCCCCGCGCGCACCTCGGTGCACGGGCGGCTGCCTGGCTGACGGCGGCTGAGGAGCCTGCGCCCCCCCTCACTGCTGGCCGAATCGCACGCGGCCGAGGCCGGCGCTGCGACGGCGGCTGGCCTCTGACTTGGCCAGCACCACCTCGAGCCTGCAGGGGACGATACGCAGGGGCCGCGGCGCGAACGTTAGCACGACGCAGTACCTCAAACTGTTCGCGCAGCGCCCTCTGGTTATTCACCAGGGTGACCGTCTCCTGGAGGTGGCGACATCCCTCACCTCCAAAAAGACCAGGACCCGTCATAGGCGTACGGAGTAGCCTATTATACAGGTCCTGAGACGGGCACAGATTGTCCAGGGCAAATGTGCGTCTTGCCCTGACACTCCTGGTCACCGCCCGCGTCATACAGTCCAGCGCCAGGTTAATACCATCCTGGATGGTTCGCTGGACCGCGAGCGGGCCTGGCTGGCGCGATGCGGATGCCGTTACTACCCCCTGTAACAGCTGGGAGACGTGGGACAGAGCGGCAATCGAAGCCCTCCCACTCTCCTCCGCATCACGCAACGCGGTATTCGCCGAACGCAACGCGTTCGCGCACAAGACCCCCGCGTCAGAACGGGATCCTGGCCGCGTATCCTCACCCAAAGCCGCGCGGTCATCCACGCTGGGCTTGGGTACCACACCGTACCGCTGGTAGTCCAGGGGCACGATGCGACAACGCCTGGCCACCTCGGTAAGGGGCCTTCGCGAGACGTCCACTCGTGTTAATGGACGCCTCCGCCGCCTTGAACATGTCAACGACATGCTCCGCCAGCGGCAGAGAAGGCATAGCGTTAGCAGTTGGTTTCCCAGCTAACCACGGCGTGTGAACACGGTGGCTAGCCGACTGCTCCACGGGCAGATCAGGCCTAACGCTCACCAACCACTGGCAAGCGTCATACCAATCCTCCTCCGTGGCTAACTGCGAGCGCTCTACAAGACGGGGTCCTTCGTCTTCCTCCTGAGCGCAAGCAGTAGAGCTTGACGGCGGGTACGCTGATACACCTGGCAAGCCAGGGAAAACATGCGGGCCTGACAGCACCGGCATGAGAATATCACTGGTTTGACCAGGAGCAGGCACCGCGGTAGAGCGTGGGGTATATATAGCCCTACCACGGGCCCGGCCAGCACCAGCTACACTCTCGGCAAGCCGAGGTATGCGGTACCGCTGGCCATCAGCAGCGCCCTGGGCCACCACCTGAACCGCGGACCTTACTCCAGGGTGAGTAATACCGTGGAAAAAAGCGCCTGTATTCCCCGCGAGGGGTGCACAAACGTCTTCATCCATGTCCACGTCGTCAGACGGCGACCCTAGCAGGTAATCCTCATCACCCTGGTCAGAAAGATTAGACCCCGGGTCAGCAAAGAGAGCTAACCCGGGCTGACCAGGAACGGTGCCATAGGAGGTACTGGCCACCGCGGCGTGCGGATACCCCTGGACTGATAAGCAGCCAGCGGGTTCCAGCGACAACCGTCCACGGTCCCCTATCGGCGCGGCAATAAGCCTGCTGCCAGGGCCGTGGAACGCCCCCTCTAATGGGGCCACCTCTGAATCGTCGGACAACGGAAGCGGACTAAGGAAAATCGATCCAGAGGCGGGGATTACCTGCTCCGAAGCCGATGATGAGGACAATAAAGGATCTGGTCCAGGAAGCATGCCACGAAGCAACCCTGGAACCAAATCTTTTATTGTCCTCTTCATCTCTCCCAACATCTCGGTCCGGAAGGTCTCCATATCCACCGCGGACGAGACCTTCCCCTTACCCTTCTTACTTACAACCTCTCGTTTCCGCTTCTTCTTCTTCTCCTCCACTACCACCTTGTCCGTCGCCTGTAAGCAGCACAAGAATTCGGACATTAACTCGCCCCCCCCAGTGCTTACATATGTCACAATTAATCAATGGACCACAAGGGCTACATCGATAACACAGATGCGGCCAGAACTTCACATGCATAAAACGTCCACAGGACGCGCAACCCGGTCCCTGAAACAGGGCAAAGGACAAGGAGTATAAGCAACTAGTTAAGCTTAGAAACTCAATCCAACTCAAGGAGAAGGAAAACGATCATAAAGATCAATATACATCAAAAACCAGCCTAGCGCTTGAATTGCTAATAAATACATAGCCAGCTGATTATGACGTCATTAATCCCGTGACAGGAAAAATTCGATCCCAACAAAACATCCAAGTGCAAAGACGAATTGTATGCTGAATGGATAAGTTGACTACACAACCATCAGATACATATAGATAACTCTTTACTGGCAAAAATGTTAATTATCTCCCTTTGATTGTTTACAATAATTAACATCACCACATTATCAATAACTAGATACCTGACACTTTGTATAGACAAACCATCCAACGTGACGAACCGGAAACTCCACCATCTGCACGCCTCTTAACTCTCTCCACCTCATGGGGAAGGAATTGGAACAAGAGGGCAAAGTGAGAAGACCTTTATACCAGGCCTCCAACTCACTGGACATAATTTTTCATTTGGTTAGATAACCTAACAGTGTTAGTAGGAAATGGAACCATGGTGGAGAGAATACTAATTCTCTGGTACTGTGACGTCACCACCTAGCGTCATACAGACCTGTGGACATAAACAGAAAGAGAAATTAGTCCTAGGTAGCACCGAGTTGATATAACCCAACCAACCAAGGCGCTTATCACGGTAAACGCGAGTCCCGGAAACACAATACACCGGGAAGAAAACTCGCTAATTTTACTAGAAGTCACCTGATTTAAAGGTCCTCCGTCCTCCTGTGGCGACGTATTCCTATCCGCCATCCAAAAAAGTGACTAACACTCCAAACAAACACCACTTAAACAGTTTAAGAGAGCGAAAAAGCTATTGAACAAAAAAACATGTGTGATCTCTTTGCCAATAATCTAGCAAAGAGGAAGTGCTAGTCTGCGCATGCGCGGTGGTGGGGCTGGCATCCGCCAGACTACGCTCTGACTCCCTGCCCAGTAGGGGCACCTAACTGTTTTAAATCTGAGTGTTTATTGAGTGAAAGCCAATATTTAGCAATATCAAAAGTATTAGGGAGGTAAGTATACTCTTGAAGTGAAAAGGAGTTAGTCATTGTGGAATGACAGGTTCTATGATACGTATGGACAAGATTTAGCCATTGTGGAATGACAGGTTCTATGATACGTATGGACAGGAGTTAGTCATTATGGAATGACAGGTTCTATGATACGTATGGACAGGAGTTAGTCATTATGGAATGACATGTTCTATGATACGTATGGACAGGAGTTAGTCATTATGGAATGACACGTTCTATGATACGTATGGACAGGAGTTAGTCATTGTGGAATGACAGGTTCTATGATACATATAGACAGGAGTTAGTCATTATGGAATGACAGGTTCTATGATACGTATGGACAGGAGTTAGTCATTATGGAATGACAGGTTCTATGATACGTATGGACAGGAGTTAGTCATTATGGAATGACAGGTTCTATGATACATATGGACAGGAGTTAGTCATTGTGGAATGACAGGTTCTATGATACATGTAGACATGAGTTAGTCATTATGGAATGACAGGTTCTATGATACATATGGACAGGAGTTAGTCATTATGGAATGACAGGTTCTATGATACGTATGGACAGGAGTTAGTCATTATGGAATGACAGGTTCTATGATATGTATAGACAGGAGTTAGCCATTATGGAATGACAGGTTCTATGATACATATGGACAGGAGTTAGTCATTATGGAATGACAGGTTCTATGATACATATGGACAGGAGTTAGTCATTATGGAATGACAGGTTCTATGATACATATGGACAGGAGTTAGTCATTGTGGAATGACAGGTTCTATGATACGTATGGACAGGATTTAGCCATTGTGGAATGACAGGTTCTATGATACGTATGGACAGGAGTTAGTCATTATGGAATGACAGGTTCTATGATACGTATGGACAGGAGTTAGTCATTATGGAATGACATGTTCTATGATACGTATGGACAGGAGTTAGTCATTATGGAATGACACGTTCTATGATACGTATGGGCAGGAGTTAGTCATTGTGGAATGACAGGTTCTATGATACATATAGACAGGAGTTAGTCATTATGGAATGACAGGTTCTATGATACGTATGGACAGGATTTAGTCATTATGGAATGACAGGTTCTATGATACGTATGGACAGGAGCTAGTCATTATGGAATGACAGGTTCTATGACACGTATGGACAGGAGTTAGTCATTATGGAATGACAGGTTCTATGATACGTATGGACAGGAGTTAGTCATTATGGAATGACAGGTTCTATGATATGTATGGACAGGAGTTAGTCATTATGGAATGACAGGTTCTATGATACGTATAGACAGGAGTTAGCCATTACGGAATGACAGGTTCTATGATACATATGGACAGGATTTAGCCATTGTGGAATGACAGGTTCTATGATACATATGGACAGGAGTTAGCCATTATGGAATGACAGGTTCTATGATACGTATGGACAGGAGTTAGTCATTATGGAATGACATGTTCTATGATACGTATGGACAGGAGTTAGTCATTATGGAATGACAGGTTCTATGATACGTATGGACAGGAGTTAGTCATTGTGGAATGACAGGTTCTATGATAGATGTAGACATGAGTTAGTCATTATGGAATGACAGGTTCTATAATACATATGGACAGGAGTTAGTCATTATGGAATGACAGGTTCTATGATACGTATGGACAGGAGTTAGTCATTATGGAATGACAGGTTCTATGATATGTATAGACAGGAGTTAGCCATTATGGAATGACAGGTTCTATGATACATATGGACAGGAGTTAGTCATTATGGAATGACAGGTTCTATGATACATATAGACAGGAGTTAGTCATTATGGAATGACAGGTTCTATGATACATAAGGACAGGAGTTAGTCATTATGGAATGACAGGTTCTATGATACATATGGACAGGAGTTAGTCATTGTGGAATGACAGGTTCTATGATACGTATGGACAAGATTTAGCCATTGTGGAATGACAGGTTCTATGATACGTATGGACAGGAGTTAGTCATTATGGAATGACAGGTTCTATGATACGTATGGACAGGAGTTAGTCATTATGGAATGACATGTTCTATGATACGTATGGACAGGAGTTAGTCATTATGGAATGACACGTTCTATGATACGTATGGGCAGGAGTTAGTCATTGTGGAATGACAGGTTCTATGATACATATAGACAGGAGTTAGTCATTATGGAATGACAGGTTCTATGATACATATGGACAGGATTTAGTCATTATGGAATGACAGGTTCTATGATACGTATGGACAGGAGCTAGTCATTATGGAATGACAGGTTCTATGACACGTATGGACAGGAGTTAGTCATTATGGAATGACAGGTTCTATGATACATATGGACAGGAGTTAGTCATTATGGAATGACAGGTTCTATGATACATATGGACAGGATTTAGTCATTATGGAATGACAGGTTCTATGATACGTATAGACAGGAGTTAGCCATTACGGAATGACAGGTTCTATGATACATATGGACAGGATTTAGCCATTGTGGAATGACAGGTTCTATGATACATATGGACAGGAGTTAGCCATTATGGAATGACAGGTTCTATGATACGTATGGACAGGATTTAGTCATTATGGAATGACAGGTTCTATGATACGTATAGACAGGAGTTAGCCATTATGGAATGACAGGTTCTATGATACATATGGACAGGATTTAGTCATTGTGGAATGACAGGTTCTATGATACGTATGGACAGGATTTAGTCATTATGGAATGACAGGTTCTATGATACGTATAGACAGGAGTTAGCCATTATGGAATGACAGGTTCTATGATACATATGGACAGGAGTTAGCCATTGTGGAATGACAGGTTCTATGATACGCATGGACAGGATTTAGTTATTATGGAATGACAGGTTCTATGATACATATGGACAGGATTTAGCCATTGTGGAATGACAGGTTCTATGATACATATGGACAGGATTTAGTCATTATGGAATGACAGGTTCTATGATACGTATAGACAGGAGTTAGCCATTATGGAATGACAGGTTCTATGATACGTATGGACAGGATTTAGTCATTATGGAATGACAGGTTCTATGATACGTATGGACAGGAGCTAGTCATTATGGAATGACAGGTTCTATGACACGTATGGACAGGAGTTAGTCATTATGGAATGACAGGTTCTATGATACATATGGACAGGAGTTAGTCATTATGGAATGACAGGTTCTATGATACATATGGACAGGATTTAGTCATTATGGAATGACAGGTTCTATGATACGTATAGACAGGAGTTAGCCATTACGGAATGACAGGTTCTATTATACATATGGACAGGATTTAGCCATTGTGGAATGACAGGTTCTATGATACATATGGACAGGAGTTAGCCATTATGGAATGACAGGTTCTATGATACGTATGGACAGGAGTTAGTCATTATGGAATGACATGTTCTATGATACGTATGGACAGGAGTTAGTCATTATGGAATGACAGGTTCTATGATACGTATGGACAGGAGTTAGTCATTGTGGAATGACAGGTTCTATGATACATGTAGACATGAGTTAGTCATTATGGAATGACAGGTTCTATAATACATATGGACAGGAGTTAGTCATTATGGAATGACAGGTTCTATGATACGTATGGACAGGAGTTAGTCATTATGGAATGACAGGTTCTATGATATGTATAGACAGGAGTTAGCCATTATGGAATGACAGGTTCTATGATACATATGGACAGGAGTTAGTCATTATGGAATGACAGGTTCTATGATACATATAGACAGGAGTTAGTCATTATGGAATGACAGGTTCTATGATACATATGGACAGGAGTTAGTCATTATGGAATGACAGGTTCTATGATACATATGGACAGGAGTTAGTCATTGTGGAATGACAGGTTCTATGATACGTATGGACAAGATTTAGCCATTGTGGAATGACAGGTTCTATGATACGTATGGACAGGAGTTAGTCATTATGGAATGACAGGTTCTATGATACGTATGGACAAGATTTAGCCATTGTGGAATGACAGGTTCTATGATACGTATGGACAGGAGTTAGTCATTATGGAATGACAGGTTCTATGATACGTATGGACAGGAGTTAGTCATTATGGAATGACAGGTTCTATGATATGTATAGACAGGAGTTAGCCATTATGGAATGACAGGTTCTATGATACATAAGGACAGGAGTTAGTCATTATGGAATGACAGGTTCTATGATACATATGGACAGGAGTTAGTCATTGTGGAATGACAGGTTCTATGATACGTATGGACAAGATTTAGCCATTGTGGAATGACAGGTTCTATGATACGTATGGACAGGAGTTAGTCATTATGGAATGACAGGTTCTATGATACGTATGGACAGGAGTTAGTCATTATGGAATGACAGGTTCTATGATATGTATAGACAGGAGTTAGCCATTATGGAATGACAGGTTCTATGATACATAAGGACAGGAGTTAGTCATTATGGAATGACAGGTTCTATGATACATATGGACAGGAGTTAGTCATTGTGGAATGACAGGTTCTATGATACGTATGGACAAGATTTAGCCATTGTGGAATGACAGGTTCTATGATACGTATGGACAGGAGTTAGTCATTATGGAATGACAGGTTCTATGATACGTATGGACAGGAGTTAGTCATTATGGAATGACAGGTTCTATGATATGTATAGACAGGAGTTAGCCATTATGGAATGACAGGTTCTATGATACATAAGGACAGGAGTTAGTCATTATGGAATGACAGGTTCTATGACACGTATGGACAGGAGTTAGTCATTATGGAATGACAGGTTCTATGATACATATGGACAGGAGTTAGTCATTATGGAATGACAGGTTCTATGATACATATGGACAGGATTTAGTCATTATGGAATGACAGGTTCTATGATACGTATAGACAGGAGTTAGCCATTACGGAATGACAGGTTCTATTATACATATGGACAGGATTTAGCCATTGTGGAATGACAGGTTCTATGATACATATGGACAGGAGTTAGCCATTATGGAATGACAGGTTCTATGATACGTATGGACAGGAGTTAGTCATTATGGAATGACATGTTCTATGATACGTATGGACAGGAGTTAGTCATTATGGAATGACAGGTTCTATGATACGTATGGACAGGAGTTAGTCATTGTGGAATGACAGGTTCTATGATACATGTAGACATGAGTTAGTCATTATGGAATGACAGGTTCTATAATACATATGGACAGGAGTTAGTCATTATGGAATGACAGGTTCTATGATACGTATGGACAGGAGTTAGTCATTATGGAATGACAGGTTCTATGATATGTATAGACAGGAGTTAGCCATTATGGAATGACAGGTTCTATGATACATATGGACAGGAGTTAGTCATTATGGAATGACATGTTCTATGATACGTATGGACAGGAGTTAGTCATTATGGAATGACAGGTTCTATGATACATATGGACAGGAGTTAGTCATTATGGAATGACAGGTTCTATGATACATATGGACAGGATTTAGTCATTATGGAATGACAGGTTCTATGATACGTATAGACAGGAGTTAGCCATTACGGAATGACAGGTTCTATTATACATATGGACAGGATTTAGCCATTGTGGAATGACAGGTTCTATGATACATATGGACAGGAGTTAGCCATTATGGAATGACAGGTTCTATGATACGTATGGACAGGAGTTAGTCATTATGGAATGACATGTTCTATGATACGTATGGACAGGAGTTAGTCATTATGGAATGACAGGTTCTATGATACGTATGGACAGGAGTTAGTCATTGTGGAATGACAGGTTCTATGATACATGTAGACATGAGTTAGTCATTATGGAATGACAGGTTCTATAATACATATGGACAGGAGTTAGTCATTATGGAATGACAGGTTCTATGATACGTATGGACAGGAGTTAGTCATTATGGAATGACAGGTTCTATGATATGTATAGACAGGAGTTAGCCATTATGGAATGACAGGTTCTATGATACATATGGACAGGAGTTAGTCATTATGGAATGACAGGTTCTATGATACATATAGACAGGAGTTAGTCATTATGGAATGACAGGTTCTATGATACATATGGACAGGAGTTAGTCATTATGGAATGACAGGTTCTATGATACATATGGACAGGAGTTAGTCATTGTGGAATGACAGGTTCTATGATACGTATGGACAAGATTTAGCCATTGTGGAATGACAGGTTCTATGATACGTATGGACAGGAGTTAGTCATTATGGAATGACAGGTTCTATGATACGTATGGACAAGATTTAGCCATTGTGGAATGACAGGTTCTATGATACGTATGGACAGGAGTTAGTCATTATGGAATGACAGGTTCTATGATGCGTATGGACAGGAGTTAGTCATTATGGAATGACAGGTTCTATGATATGTATAGACAGGAGTTAGCCATTATGGAATGACAGGTTCTATGATACATAAGGACAGGAGTTAGTCATTATGGAATGACAGGTTCTATGATACATATGGACAGGAGTTAGTCATTGTGGAATGACAGGTTCTATGATACGTATGGACAAGATTTAGCCATTGTGGAATGACAGGTTCTATGATACGTATGGACAGGAGTTAGTCATTATGGAATGACAGGTTCTATGATACGTATGGACAGGAGTTAGTCATTATGGAATGACAGGTTCTATGATATGTATAGACAGGAGTTAGCCATTATGGAATGACAGGTTCTATGATACATAAGGACAGGAGTTAGTCATTATGGAATGACAGGTTCTATGATACATATGGACAGGAGTTAGTCATTGTGGAATGACAGGTTCTATGATACGTATGGACAAGATTTAGCCATTGTGGAATGACAGGTTCTATGATACGTATGGACAGGAGTTAGTCATTATGGAATGACAGGTTCTATGATACGTATGGACAGGAGTTAGTCATTATGGAATGACAGGTTCTATGATATGTATAGACAGGAGTTAGCCATTATGGAATGACAGGTTCTATGATACATAAGGACAGGAGTTAGTCATTATGGAATGACAGGTTCTATGACACGTATGGACAGGAGTTAGTCATTATGGAATGACAGGTTCTATGATACATATGGACAGGAGTTAGTCATTATGGAATGACAGGTTCTATGATACATATGGACAGGATTTAGTCATTATGGAATGACAGGTTCTATGATACGTATAGACAGGAGTTAGCCATTACGGAATGACAGGTTCTATTATACATATGGACAGGATTTAGCCATTGTGGAATGACAGGTTCTATGATACATATGGACAGGAGTTAGCCATTATGGAATGACAGGTTCTATGATACGTATGGACAGGAGTTAGTCATTATGGAATGACATGTTCTATGATACGTATGGACAGGAGTTAGTCATTATGGAATGACAGGTTCTATGATACGTATGGACAGGAGTTAGTCATTGTGGAATGACAGGTTCTATGATACATGTAGACATGAGTTAGTCATTATGGAATGACAGGTTCTATAATACATATGGACAGGAGTTAGTCATTATGGAATGACAGGTTCTATGATACGTATGGACAGGAGTTAGTCATTATGGAATGACAGGTTCTATGATATGTATAGACAGGAGTTAGCCATTATGGAATGACAGGTTCTATGATACATATGGACAGGAGTTAGTCATTATGGAATGACATGTTCTATGATACGTATGGACAGGAGTTAGTCATCATGGAATGACAGGTTCTATGATACGTATGGACAGGAGTTAGTCATTGTGGAATGACAGGTTCTATGATACATGTAGACATGAGTTAGTCATTATGGAATGACAGGTTCTATAATACATATGGACAGGAGTTAGTCATTATGGAATGACAGGTTCTATGATACGTATGGACAGGAGTTAGTCATTATGGAATGACAGGTTCTATGATATGTATAGACAGGAGTTAGCCATTATGGAATGACAGGTTCTATGATACATATGGACAGGAGTTAGTCCTTATGGAATGACAGGTTCTATGATACATATAGACAGGAGTTAGTCATTATGGAATGACAGGTTCTATGATACATATGGACAGGAGTTAGTCATTATGGAATGACAGGTTCTATGATACATATGGACAGGAGTTAGTCATTGTGGAATGACAGGTTCTATGATACGTATGGACAAGATTTAGCCATTGTGGAATGACAGGTTCTATGATACGTATGGACAGGAGTTAGTCATTATGGAATGACAGGTTCTATGATACGTATGGACAAGATTTAGCCATTGTGGAATGACAGGTTCTATGATACGTATGGACAGGAGTTAGTCATTATGGAATGACAGGTTCTATGATACGTATGGACAGGAGTTAGTCATTATGGAATGACAGGTTCTATGATATGTATAGACAGGAGTTAGCCATTATGGAATGACAGGTTCTATGATACATAAGGACAGGAGTTAGTCATTATGGAATGACAGGTTCTATGATACATATGGACAGGAGTTAGTCATTGTGGAATGACAGGTTCTATGATACGTATGGACAAGATTTAGCCATTGTGGAATGACAGGTTCTATGATACGTATGGACAGGAGTTAGTCATTATGGAATGACAGGTTCTATGATACGTATGGACAGGAGTTAGTCATTATGGAATGACAGGTTCTATGATATGTATAGACAGGAGTTAGCCATTATGGAATGACAGGTTCTATGATACATAAGGACAGGAGTTAGTCATTATGGAATGACAGGTTCTATGATACATATGGACAGGAGTTAGTCATTGTGGAATGACAGGTTCTATGATACGTATGGACAAGATTTAGCCATTGTGGAATGACAGGTTCTATGATACGTATGGACAGGAGTTAGTCATTATGGAATGACAGGTTCTATGATACGTATGGACAGGAGTTAGTCATTATGGAATGACAGGTTCTATGATATGTATAGACAGGAGTTAGCCATTATGGAATGACAGGTTCTATGATACATAAGGACAGGAGTTAGTCATTATGGAATGACAGGTTCTATGACACGTATGGACAGGAGTTAGTCATTATGGAATGACAGGTTCTATGATACATATGGACAGGAATTAGTCATTATGGAATGACAGGTTCTATGATACATATGGACAGGATTTAGTCATTATGGAATGACAGGTTCTATGATACGTATAGACAGGAGTTAGCCATTACGGAATGACAGGTTCTATTATACATATGGACAGGATTTAGCCATTGTGGAATGACAGGTTCTATGATACATATGGACAGGAGTTAGCCATTATGGAATGACAGGTTCTATGATACGTATGGACAGGAGTTAGTCATTATGGAATGACATGTTCTATGATACGTATGGACAGGAGTTAGTCATTATGGAATGACAGGTTCTATGATACGTATGGACAGGAGTTAGTCATTGTGGAATGACAGGTTCTATGATACATGTAGACATGAGTTAGTCATTATGGAATGACAGGTTCTATAATACATATGGACAGGAGTTAGTCATTATGGAATGACAGGTTCTATGATACGTATGGACAGGAGTTAGTCATTATGGAATGACAGGTTCTATGATATGTATAGACAGGAGTTAGCCATTATGGAATAACAGGTTCTATGATACATATGGACAGGAGTTAGTCATTATGGAATGACAGGTTCTATGATACATATAGACAGGAGTTAGTCATTATGGAATGACAGGTTCTATGATACATATGGACAGGAGTTAGTCATTATGGAATGACAGGTTCTATGATACATATGGACAGGAGTTAGTCATTGTGGAATGACAGGTTCTATGATACGTATGGACAAGATTTAGCCATTGTGGAATGACAGGTTCTATGATACGTATGGACAGGAGTTAGTCATTATGGAATGACAGGTTCTATGATACGTATGGACAAGATTTAGCCATTGTGGAATGACAGGTTCTATGATACGTATGGACAGGAGTTAGTCATTATGGAATGACAGGTTCTATGATACGTATGGACAGGAGTTAGTCATTATGGAATGACAGGTTCTATGATATGTATAGACAGGAGTTAGCCATTATGGAATGACAGGTTCTATGATACATAAGGACAGGAGTTAGTCATTATGGAATGACAGGTTCTATGATACATATGGACAGGAGTTAGTCATTGTGGAATGACAGGTTCTATGATACGTATGGACAAGATTTAGCCATTGTGGAATGACAGGTTCTATGATACGTATGGACAGGAGTTAGTCATTATGGAATGACAGGTTCTATGATACGTATGGACAGGAGTTAGTCATTATGGAATGACAGGTTCTATGATATGTATAGACAGGAGTTAGCCATTATGGAATGACAGGTTCTATGATACATAAGGACAGGAGTTAGTCATTATGGAATGACAGGTTCTATGATACATATGGACAGGAGTTAGTCATTGTGGAATGACAGGTTCTATGATACGTATGGACAAGATTTAGCCATTGTGGAATGACAGGTTCTATGATACGTATGGACAGGAGTTAGTCATTATGGAATGACAGGTTCTATGATACGTATGGACAGGAGTTAGTCATTATGGAATGACAGGTTCTATGATATGTATAGACAGGAGTTAGCCATTATGGAATGACAGGTTCTATGATACATAAGGACAGGAGTTAGTCATTATGGAATGACAGGTTCTATGATACATATGGACAGGAGTTAGTCATTGTGGAATGACAGGTTCTATGATACGTATGGACAAGATTTAGCCATTGTGGAATGACAGGTTCTATGATACGTATGGACAGGAGTTAGTCATTATGGAATGACAGGTTCTATGATATGTATAGACAGGAGTTAGCCATTATGGAATGACAGGTTCTATGATACATAAGGACAGGAGTTAGTCATTATGGAATGACAGGTTCTATGATACATATGGACAGGAGTTAGTCATTGTGGAATGACAGGTTCTATGATACGTATGGACAAGATTTAGCCATTGTGGAATGACAGGTTCTATGATACGTATGGACAGGAGTTAGTCATTATGGAATGACAGGTTCTATGATACGTATGGACAGGAGTTAGTCATTATGGAATGACAGGTTCTATGATACGTATAGACAGGAGTTAGCCATTATGGAATGACAGGTTCTATGATACATAAGGACAGGAGTTAGTCATTATGGAATGACAGGTTCTATGATACATATGGACAGGAGTTAGTCATTGTGGAATGACAGGTTCTATGATACGTATGGACAAGATTTAGCCATTGTGGAATGACAGGTTCTATGATACGTATGGACAGGAGTTAGTCATTATGGAATGACAGGTTCTATGATACGTATGGACAGGAGTTAGTCATTATGGAATGACAGGTTCTATGATATGTATAGACAGGAGTTAGCCATTATGGAATGACAGGTTCTATGATACATAAGGACAGGAGTTAGTCATTATGGAATGACAGGTTCTATGATACATATGGACAGGAGTTAGTCATTGTGGAATGACAGGTTCTATGATACGTATGGACAAGATTTAGCCATTGTGGAATGACAGGTTCTATGATACGTATGGACAGGAGTTAGTCATTATGGAATGACAGGTTCTATGATACGTATGGACAGGAGTTAGTCATTATGGAATGACAGGTTCTATGATATGTATAGACAGGAGTTAGCCATTATGGAATGACAGGTTCTATGATACATAAGGACAGGAGTTAGTCATTATGGAATGACAGGTTCTATGATACATATGGACAGGAGTTAGTCATTGTGGAATGACAGGTTCTATGATACGTATGGACAAGATTTAGCCATTGTGGAATGACAGGTTCTATGATACGTATGGACAGGAGTTAGTCGTTATGGAATGACAGGTTCTATGATACGTATGGACAGGAGTTAGTCATTATGGAATGACAGGTTCTATGATATGTATAGACAGGAGTTAGCCATTATGGAATGACAGGTTCTATGATACATAAGGACAGGAGTTAGTCATTATGGAATGACAGGTTCTATGATACATATGGACAGGAGTTAGTCATTGTGGAATGACAGGTTCTATGATACGTATGGACAAGATTTAGCCATTGTGGAATGACAGGTTCTATGATACGTATGGACAGGAGTTAGTCATTATGGAATGACAGGTTCTATGATACGTATGGACAGGAGTTAGTCATTATGGAATGACAGGTTCTATGATATGTATAGACAGGAGTTAGCCATTATGGAATGACAGGTTCTATGATACATATGGACAGGAGTTAGTCATTATGGAATGACAGGTTCTATGATACATATAGACAGGAGTTAGTCATTATGGAATGACAGGTTCTATGATACATAAGGACAGGAGTTAGTCATTATGGAATGACAGGTTCTATGATACATATGGACAGGAGTTAGTCATTGTGGAATGACAGGTTCTATGATACGTATGGACAAGATTTAGCCATTGTGGAATGACAGGTTCTATGATACGTATGGACAGGAGTTAGTCATTATGGAATGACAGGTTCTATGATACGTATGGACAGGAGTTAGTCATTATGGAATGACATGTTCTATGATACGTATGGACAGGAGTTAGTCATTATGGAATGACACGTTCTATGATACGTATGGGCAGGAGTTAGTCATTGTGGAATGACAGGTTCTATGATACATATAGACAGGAGTTAGTCATTATGGAATGACAGGTTCTATGATACATATGGACAGGATTTAGTCATTATGGAATGACAGGTTCTATGATACGTATGGACAGGAGCTAGTCATTATGGAATGACAGGTTCTATGACACGTATGGACAGGAGTTAGTCATTATGGAATGACAGGTTCTATGATACATATGGACAGGAGTTAGTCATTATGGAATGACAGGTTCTATGATACATATGGACAGGATTTAGTCATTATGGAATGACAGGTTCTATGATACGTATAGACAGGAGTTAGCCATTACGGAATGACAGGTTCTATGATACATATGGACAGGATTTAGCCATTGTGGAATGACAGGTTCTATGATACATATGGACAGGAGTTAGCCATTATGGAATGACAGGTTCTATGATACGTATGGACAGGATTTAGTCATTATGGAATGACAGGTTCTATGATACGTATAGACAGGAGTTAGCCATTATGGAATGACAGGTTCTATGATACATATGGACAGGATTTAGTCATTGTGGAATGACAGGTTCTATGATACGTATGGACAGGATTTAGTCATTATGGAATGACAGGTTCTATGATACGTATAGACAGGAGTTAGCCATTATGGAATGACAGGTTCTATGATACATATGGACAGGAGTTAGCCATTGTGGAATGACAGGTTCTATGATACGCATGGACAGGATTTAGTTATTATGGAATGACAGGTTCTATGATACATATGGACAGGATTTAGCCATTGTGGAATGACAGGTTCTATGATACATATGGACAGGATTTAGTCATTATGGAATGACAGGTTCTATGATACGTATAGACAGGAGTTAGCCATTATGGAATGACAGGTTCTATGATACGTATGGACAGGATTTAGTCATTATGGAATGACAGGTTCTATGATACGTATGGACAGGAGCTAGTCATTATGGAATGACAGGTTCTATGACACGTATGGACAGGAGTTAGTCATTATGGAATGACAGGTTCTATGATACATATGGACAGGAGTTAGTCATTATGGAATGACAGGTTCTATGATACATATGGACAGGATTTAGTCATTATGGAATGACAGGTTCTATGATACGTATAGACAGGAGTTAGCCATTACGGAATGACAGGTTCTATGATACATATGGACAGGATTTAGCCATTGTGGAATGACAGGTTCTATGATACATATGGACAGGAGTTAGCCATTATGGAATGACAGGTTCTATGATACGTATGGACAGGAGTTAGTCATTATGGAATGACATGTTCTATGATACGTATGGACAGGAGTTAGTCATTATGGAATGACAGGTTCTATGATACATAAGGACAGGAGTTAGTCATTATGGAATGACAGGTTCTATGATACATATGGACAGGAGTTAGTCATTGTGGAATGACAGGTTCTATGATACGTATGGACAAGATTTAGCCATTGTGGAATGACAGGTTCTATGATACGTATGGACAGGAGTTAGTCGTTATGGAATGACAGGTTCTATGATACGTATGGACAGGAGTTAGTCATTATGGAATGACAGGTTCTATGATATGTATAGACAGGAGTTAGCCATTATGGAATGACAGGTTCTATGATACATAAGGACAGGAGTTAGTCATTATGGAATGACAGGTTCTATGATACATATGGACAGGAGTTAGTCATTGTGGAATGACAGGTTCTATGATACGTATGGACAAGATTTAGCCATTGTGGAATGACAGGTTCTATGATACGTATGGACAGGAGTTAGTCATTATGGAATGACAGGTTCTATGATACGTATGGACAGGAGTTAGTCATTATGGAATGACAGGTTCTATGATATGTATAGACAGGAGTTAGCCATTATGGAATGACAGGTTCTATGATACATATGGACAGGAGTTAGTCATTATGGAATGACAGGTTCTATGATACATATAGACAGGAGTTAGTCATTATGGAATGACAGGTTCTATGATACATAAGGACAGGAGTTAGTCATTATGGAATGACAGGTTCTATGATACATATGGACAGGAGTTAGTCATTGTGGAATGACAGGTTCTATGATACGTATGGACAAGATTTAGCCATTGTGGAATGACAGGTTCTATGATACGTATGGACAGGAGTTAGTCATTATGGAATGACAGGTTCTATGATACGTATGGACAGGAGTTAGTCATTATGGAATGACATGTTCTATGATACGTATGGACAGGAGTTAGTCATTATGGAATGACACGTTCTATGATACGTATGGGCAGGAGTTAGTCATTGTGGAATGACAGGTTCTATGATACATATAGACAGGAGTTAGTCATTATGGAATGACAGGTTCTATGATACATATGGACAGGATTTAGTCATTATGGAATGACAGGTTCTATGATACGTATGGACAGGAGCTAGTCATTATGGAATGACAGGTTCTATGACACGTATGGACAGGAGTTAGTCATTATGGAATGACAGGTTCTATGATACATATGGACAGGAGTTAGTCATTATGGAATGACAGGTTCTATGATACATATGGACAGGATTTAGTCATTATGGAATGACAGGTTCTATGATACGTATAGACAGGAGTTAGCCATTACGGAATGACAGGTTCTATGATACATATGGACAGGATTTAGCCATTGTGGAATGACAGGTTCTATGATACATATGGACAGGAGTTAGCCATTATGGAATGACAGGTTCTATGATACGTATGGACAGGATTTAGTCATTATGGAATGACAGGTTCTATGATACGTATAGACAGGAGTTAGCCATTATGGAATGACAGGTTCTATGATACATATGGACAGGATTTAGTCATTGTGGAATGACAGGTTCTATGATACGTATGGACAGGATTTAGTCATTATGGAATGACAGGTTCTATGATACGTATAGACAGGAGTTAGCCATTATGGAATGACAGGTTCTATGATACATATGGACAGGAGTTAGCCATTGTGGAATGACAGGTTCTATGATACGCATGGACAGGATTTAGTTATTATGGAATGACAGGTTCTATGATACATATGGACAGGATTTAGCCATTGTGGAATGACAGGTTCTATGATACATATGGACAGGATTTAGTCATTATGGAATGACAGGTTCTATGATACGTATAGACAGGAGTTAGCCATTATGGAATGACAGGTTCTATGATACGTATGGACAGGATTTAGTCATTATGGAATGACAGGTTCTATGATACGTATGGACAGGAGCTAGTCATTATGGAATGACAGGTTCTATGACACGTATGGACAGGAGTTAGTCATTATGGAATGACAGGTTCTATGATACATATGGACAGGAGTTAGTCATTATGGAATGACAGGTTCTATGATACATATGGACAGGATTTAGTCATTATGGAATGACAGGTTCTATGATACGTATAGACAGGAGTTAGCCATTACGGAATGACAGGTTCTATGATACATATGGACAGGATTTAGCCATTGTGGAATGACAGGTTCTATGATACATATGGACAGGAGTTAGCCATTATGGAATGACAGGTTCTATGATACGTATGGACAGGAGTTAGTCATTATGGAATGACATGTTCTATGATACGTATGGACAGGAGTTAGTCATTATGGAATGACAGGTTCTATGATACGTATGGACAGGAGTTAGTCATTGTGGAATGACAGGTTCTATGATACATGTAGACATGAGTTAGCCATTATGGAATGACAGGTTCTATGATACATATGGACAGGATTTAGTCATTATGGAATGACAGGTTCTATGATACGTATGGACAGGAGTTAGTCATTATGGAATGACAGGTTCTATGATATGTATAGACAGGAGTTAGCCATTATGGAATGACAGGTTCTATGATACATATGGACAGGAGTTAGCCATTGTGGAATGACAGGTTCTATGATACGCATGGACAGGATTTAGTTATTATGGAATGACAGGTTCTATGATACATATGGACAGGATTTAGCCATTGTGGAATGACAGGTTCTATGATACATATGGACAGGATTTAGTCATTATGGAATGACAGGTTCTATGATACGTATAGACAGGAGTTAGCCATTATGGAATGACAGGTTCTATGATACGTATGGACAGGATTTAGTCATTATGGAATGACAGGTTCTGTGATACGTATAGACAGGAGTTAGTCATTATGGAATGACAGGTTCTATGATACATATGGACAGGAGTTAGTCATTATGGAATGACATGTTCTATGATACGTATGGACAGGAGTTAGTCATTATGGAATGACATGTTCTATGATACGTATGGACAGGAGTTAGTCATTATGGAATGACACGTTCTATGATACGTATGGGCAGGAGTTAGTCATTGTGGAATGACAGGTTCTATGATACATATAGACAGGAGTTAGTCATTATGGAATGACAGGTTCTATGATACATATGGACAGGATTTAGTCATTATGGAATGACAGGTTCTATGATACGTATGGACAGGAGCTAGTCATTATGGAATGACAGGTTCTATGACACGTATGGACAGGAGTTAGTCATTATGGAATGACAGGTTCTATGATACATATGGACAGGAGTTAGTCATTGTGGAATGACAGGTTCTATGATACATGTAGACATGAGTTAGTCATTATGGAATGACAGGTTCTATGATACATATGGACAGGATTTAGCCATTGTGGAATGACAGGTTCTATGATACATATGGACAGGAGTTAGCCATTATGGAATGACAGGTTCTATAATACGTATGGACAGGAGTTAGTCATTATGGAATGACATGTTCTATGATACGTATGGACAGGAGTTAGTCATTATGGAATGACAGGTTCTATGATACGTATGGACAGGAGTTAGTCATTGTGGAATGACAGGTTCTATGATACATGTAGACATGAGTTAGTCATTATGGAATGACATGTTCTATGATATGTATAGACAGGAGTTAGCCATTATGGAATGACAGGTTCTAAGATACATATGGACAGGAGTTAGTCATTATGGAATGACAGGTTCTATGATACATATAGACAGGAGTTAGTCATTATGGAATGACAGGTTCTATGATACATATGGACAGGAGTTAGTCATTATGGAATGACAGGTTCTATGATACATATGGACAGGAGTTAGTCATTATGGAATGACAGGTTCTATGATACATATGGACAGGATT
Source organism: Chaetoderma sp. LZ-2023a (assembly GCA_034401795.1). NCBI lineage: Eukaryota > Metazoa > Mollusca > Caudofoveata > Chaetodermatida > Chaetodermatidae > Chaetoderma > Chaetoderma sp. LZ-2023a. The sequence continues at coordinate 24,193 of JAVVLW010000065.1, read as the reverse complement.
TAGTCATTATGGAATGACAGGTTCTATGATACGTATAGACAGGAGTTAGCCATTACGGAATGATGGGTTCTATGATACATATGGACAGGATTTAGCCATTGTGGAATGACAGGTTCTATGATACATATGGACAGGATTTAGTCATTATGGAATGACAGGTTCTATGATACGTATAGACAGGAGTTAGCCATTATGGAATGACAGGTTCTATGATACGTATGGACAGGAGTTAGTCATTATGGAATGACACGTTCTATGATACGTATGGGCAGGAGTTAGTCATTGTGGAATGACAGGTTCTATGATACATATAGACAGGAGTTAGTCATTATGGAATGACAGGTTCTATGATACATATGGACAGGATTTAGTCATTATGGAATGACAGGTTCTATGATACGTATGGACAGGAGCTAGTCATTATGGAATGACAGGTTCTATGACACGTATGGACAGGAGTTAGTCATTATGGAATGACAGGTTCTATGATACATATGGACAGGAGTTAGTCATTATGGAATGACAGGTTCTATGATACATATGGACAGGATTTAGTCATTATGGAATGACAGGTTCTATGATACGTATAGACAGGAGTTAGCCATTACGGAATGACAGGTTCTATGATACATATGGACAGGATTTAGCCATTGTGGAATGACAGGTTCTATGATACATATGGACAGGATTTAGCCATTGTGGAATGACAGGTTCTATGATACATATGGACAGGAGTTAGCCATTATGGAATGACAGGTTCTATGATACGTATGGACAGGATTTAGTCATTATGGAATGACAGGTTCTATGATACGTATAGACAGGAGTTAGCCATTATGGAATGACAGGTTCTATGATACGTATGGACAGGATTTAGTCATTGTGGAATGACAGGTTCTATGATACGTATGGACAGGATTTAGCCATTATGGAATGACAGGTTCTATGATACATATGGACAGGAGTTAGCCATTGTGGAATGACAGGTCCTATGATACGCATGGACAGGATTTAGTTATTATGGACTGACAGGTTCTATGATACATATGGACAGGATTTAGCCATTGTGGAATGACAGGTTCTATGATACATATGGACAGGATTTAGTCATTATGGAATGACAGGTTCTATGATACGTATAGACAGGAGTTAGCCATTATGGAATGACAGGTTCTATGATACGTATGGACAGGATTTAGTCATTATGGAATGACAGGTTCTGTGATACGTATAGACAGGAGTTAGTCATTATGGAATGACAGGTTCTATGATACATATGGACAGGATTTAGCCATTGTGGAATGACAGGTTCTATGATACGTATGGACAGGATTTAGTCATTATGGAATGACAGGTTCTATGATACGTATGGACAGGATTTAGTCATTATGGAATGACAGGTTCTATGATATGTATGGACAGGATTTAGCCATTGTGGAATGACAGGTTCTATGATACGTATGGACAGGAGTTAGTCATTATGGAATGACAGGTTCTATGATACATATGGACAGGATTTAGCCATTATGGAATGACAGGTTCTATGATACGTATGGACAGGAGTTAGCCATTATGGAATGACAGGTTCTATGATACGTATGGACAGGAGTTAGTCATTGTCGAATGACAGGTTCTATGATACATATGGACAGGAGTTAATCATTGTGGAATGACAGGTTCTATGATACATATGGACAGGAGTTAGTCATTATAGAATAAACGAAATCTAGGATTTCTTTTTTCACGAGAGAGTTGATACTTACCTCCCTAATACTTTTGATATTGCTAAATATTGGCTTTCACTCAATAAAACACTCAGATTAAAAACAGTTAGGTGCCCCTACTGGGCAGGTAGTCAGAGGTAGTCCGGCGGATGCCAGCCCCACCACCGCGCATGCGCCGACTACTACTTCCTCTGACTAATTTATTGGCTAACACATGCAACTGCCAAGAGCCTGAAGACCGAGCCTCTGTGGGGTGGAGAGGCCGGGTCCGTATCTAGGGAGGTAAGTATCAACTCTCTCGTGAAAAAAGAAATCCTAGATTTCTTTTATTTCACATCAAGAGTATACTTACCTCCCTAATACTTTTGATATTGCCAGAATTCGAAAGTGAATCTGGCGGGAGGGAGGCGAGGTCAAAAGACCAGCTCTTCCCTATATGCTTTCACGCGTTTAAGGCACTTATGACGTCTGAAATGTGTGAGAACACATTCAGGATTTGACAAACCATCGGATAACACAACCGATGCCTGAGAGATGACCGAATGTCGTATGCGCTCCCCCCCCCCTCCTGGGAGGAAGACTAGATGACCTCAATGTCCTATACGCTCTCCACGTACTAGTGCCAAGTACTATAGGACTGAGACGAAAAGGCTCCATTTTCGTATACTCTCTATGATGAACCACCTCCCACATAAACCATCACCATATTAATAATAACGGGTAACGTGACAATACAAGTAACAATGAACAACACATGAACAAGACTGACCTTGTTGAACTTGGAAGCTGTCGTCATGATCCCAGTAGAGAAGCCTGATGCAGTCCCGACAAGTGGTTGTTACCATCGCTAAATTGCGAAGTATATAAGCAATGCGGAAGCACTCCTTACAAAATTTAAAAAACGATTAATGTTTTAAAATCGACAAGGCGAGAAGAGGGTTAGAGGTGTCACGGAGGTAATGGTCTGTAAAACTTGACTCACAGTGCCACTGAGCCACGGACATAATGTCATCCACAGGGACCCCACTAAACAGGGCAGTGGATGCCACGACACCGCGGACACTGTGAGCCTTGGCCACATCAACCTGTCTCCCGGTGGCGGATTTGTGACAAAACTGAATACATTCTACAATCCACCTGGAAATGGTGTCCTTAGACGCCCTGCCATGGGGTTCAATATATGACAACCATAACGCTGACTGGTCGGTACGCCACTCCGAAGTACGCTGTTTGTACCGGAGCAGCGCCGGTACGGGGCACCATACTTTAGAATTAGGATCATATCTAGTTAAAGATGGCAAAAAAATAGGTTGACCTGGATATTTCAATGACTGATTCTTAGCCAAGAAATTAATCCTAGGTAGAAGCTTAAGGCCTTCCCCTGTAACCACAAAACGGTCATCCTCGGCTGATAAGGCGTGAATCTCACTCCTACACCTTGCCGAGGCCGCAGCAATTAAAAATACAGTTTTAAGCGTTAACATTTTCATAGAAATGGAACTAAGTGGTTCAAAAGGCTTATCTCCTAGTACCTGAAGCACCAGGGATAAACTCCAGACTGGAATCAGTGGTGGATTCCTTGGTCTTAGATTGCCCATGCCTTTAATTAATACATTTAATGTACTTACTTCATCACTCCCCCTATTAGCCAAGCAAGGAATAACAGTCATTAATGCTGATTTGTAACCAGCAATAGAGTTAGGCTTGAGGCTATAGGCATCATATAGGTGACAGAGGAAATCAGCCACTACCTGAATAGATGAGTCCATTGGATCAATACATCTTTTTGAGCACCACTCTGCAAATCTGTTGATTTTTTAATTATATGCTCTGGAGGTTGACCCCCTCCTGGCTTTGGCCATAAATATGGCCGCTTGCTCAGAAAAGCCCTCCTTAATTCTAGATTCCTTGACAACATCCACGCAGTCAATCGGAACATTGACGGATTGTCGTGAAGGACCTTGCCCTGGAAGATAAGGTCGTCCATCAGAGGCAGAGGAACCGGATTGCAGACCAGAAGGTCCAGCAGATCCGTATACCACGATCGGCTTGGCCAATCCGGGGCGATCAGAAGGACTTGGCACTCCTGCTGCCTGATTTTCTGAAGCACCTTTGGAATCAGGATTGCTGGAGGGAATGCGTATGCATACATTCCCGCCCAGCTGATAGCTAACGCATCTGTTGCGAAAGCGCTTGGGTCTGGAATCGGAGAGACGTACGTCGTCATCTTCGCATTCTTCTTCGTTGCGAACAAATCGATGTTGGGTTTCCCCCAATGGTCGAACAGACGATCCGCCACACATTGATTTAGTTGCCATTCCGTGGGTAAAACACTCATCCTTCGGCTCAATGAGTCTGCTAGCAGATTTAGCCTTCCCGGAATATGAACTGCCTTCAAGGTGATCGCATGATCTAGGCACCAACAAAGCAGTTTCCATGTCATCATACAGAGACTGGGCGACTTCGTTCCGCCCTGGCGGTTTATGTAAGTCACTACTGTTGAGTTGTCTGAACGAATTAGAACAATCTTGCCCTGAACTTTCTGTAAGAAATGTTCCAGGCCCAGGACTACTGCTCTTAGCTCTAGTAGATTGATATGTTCCTTGGACTGATCCAGATCCCAAAGCCCTGATAATGTGGACTCTTCCAGACAAGCTCCCCACCCCTCCATCGATGCATCTGTATACACAGTCACCTGAGGGTGGGGAGGGGTTAGCAAAACCCCCGGCAAGAGATTCTCTGTATTCAACCACCATTGCAGGTGGTGAATCAGAGGCGCCAACACTGACACGTTCGAGTCCAGCAAACCTGAACTCTGGGTCCATTGTGTCATGAGAAACAACTGGATCGAGCGCCTGCGCAAGGCGGCCTGCGGAATGACTGGTTCCAATGAAACCATCAACCCCAGCATTCTCAAGTAAACCCGTGCCAGGACATGACGACTGTCGCACACCGACTGTATTACTGAGATGAGTCTTTGAACCCTCTCCTGAGTTGGATAAACATATCCCGACTCGAGATCGAAGAACATGCCCAGGTAAACAAACTTCTGGGATGGAGTTAGCTCTGATTTTTGGAAATTGACTATCCAGCCCAAGTCCGTGAGAGTTTTCAAAACAATCTCCAGATTGGCCGATAATCTTTCCCGGGTGTGTGCTTTCAACAGCCAGTCGTCTATGTACGTGTGGACTGCTATGCTTCTCCTGCGGAGGTATGCAGTGATCACGAGAACCACACGGGTGAAGACCCGAGGAGCCGTGGAAATCCCGAAGGGTAATACCCTGAATTCCCACTGTCTGCCCTGGAATGCAAATCTCAGGAAGCGACGGAAACTCCTCTCTATGGGAATGTGGAAATAAGCATCCTTCAAATCTATTGACGCTGTCCACATTCCTTGCTCTAACCCCGCCAACACCGAGCGCACAGTCTCCATCTTGAAACTGGGCGTCTCTATGAACTTGTTCAATGGCTTGAGGTTGAGAATCGGCCTCCACCCTCCGGTGTTTTTCGTTACTAAGAACAGGGTTGAATAGAAGCCCGGACACCTCTGCGCCGGCTGAATGGCTTCCTTTTGTATGAGGAAATTTATTTCCTCCTCTATACACAACCTTTGATCTGGATCCCTTGGAATCGGAGTCCAGATCGGCACGACCCGACTGAAAGCCATCGCAAGACTAAACGGTCCTGAGTCAACCGCTTCCACTCTGTCAAGTGGCCGACCAACCGGCCGCCCACCGGTCCACCTAGGGAGAGAGGTGGACATAAGGAGTGAGAGAGTGGCACTGTCTTCTCGGCCTGAAACACCGGAGTGGTTCCCACTACGGTAACCAGGCCATCAGGCCCGATTACCGCGACCAGATCCCCGCGCGCCCCGCCCAGCACCGCGCGCACCACGGTGCGCGGGTTGCTGCCTGGCTGGCTGCGCCTGGGGAGCCTGCACCCCCTTCGCTGCTGGCCGAATCGCACGCGGCCTAGGCCGGCGCTGCGATGGCGTCTGGCCTCTGACCTGGCCAGCGCCACCTCGAGCCTGCAGGGGACGATACGCAGGGGGTGCTGCGCGAACGCGCTCCCGCCGGAGCACCTCAAACTGCTCACGCAGCGCCCTCTGGTTGTTGACCAGAGTCACCATCTCCTGGAGGTGCCTACATCCCTCACCTCCAAAGAGACCAGGACCTGTCATAGGCGTTCGCAGTAGCCTATTATACAGGTCCTGGGACGGGCACAGATTGTCAAGGGCAAACGTGCGCCTCGCCCGGACACTCCTGGTCACCGCCCACGTCAAACAGTCCAGAGCCAGGTTGATACCATCCTGGATGGCTCTCTGGACTGTTACCGGGCTTGGTTGACGTGAAGCGGATGCTGTTACCACCCCCTGTAACAGCTGGGAGACGTGGGACAGAGCAGCAATCGAAGCTCTCCCACTCTCCTCCGCATCACGTAGCGCGGTATTCGCCGAACGCAACGCGTTCGAGCACAGGACACCCGTGTCAGAACGGGAGCCTGGCCGCGCATCTTCGCCCAAAGCCGCGCGATCATCCACGCTAGGCTTAGGCACCACACCGTACCGCTGGTAATCCAGGGGCACGATGCGGCAACGTCTAGCCACCTCGCGAGGGGCCTTCGCGAGACGCCCATTCGTCTTAATGGACGTCTCCGCCGCCTCGAACATGTCCACGACATGCTCAGCCAGCGGCAGAGATGGCATAGCGGTGGCAGTCGGCCTACCAGCTAACCACGGCCTATGGTCATGCTGGATTGCCGACTGCTCCACGGGCAGATCTGGCCGAACGCTTACCAGCCACTGGCAAGCGTCCGACCAATCCTCCTCCGTGGCTAACTGCGAACGCTCTACTAGACGAGGGCCTTCGTCTTCCTCCTGAGCGCAGGCAGTTGAACTCGACGGCGGATATGCTGATACCCCTGGCAAGCCAGGGAAAGCATGCGGGCCCGAAAGAACAGGCATGCTAAACTCCCTGGCTTGACCAGGAGCCGGCGCCGTGGTAGAGCACGGGGCAGACACCGCCCCACCACGGCCCTGGCCAGCACCAGCGATACTCTCGGCAAGCCGAGGTATGCGGTAACCGTGGCCATCAGCACCACCCAGGGTCACCTTCTGGACCGTGAATTCTACTCCTGTGTGAGTAGAACCATGGAACACGTCGCCTGTATTCCCCGCGAGGGGTGCACCAACGTCGTACTCCATGGCCACGTCCCCAGACAGCGACCCTAGCAGGTAATCCTCTTCCTCCTGGCCAGAAAGATTAGACTCCGGGTCAGCAAAGAGAGCTAACACGGACTGGCCAGGGAAGGTGCCATAGGAGGATTTGACACCCGCGGCGCGCGGATACCCAGGGTCTGATGAGCAGACCGCGGGTCCCAGCAACAACTGTTGTCCATGGCCCCTCGGCGCGGCATCAAGCCTGCTGCCAGGGTCGTGGACCGCCCCCAACAACGGGGCCACCTCTGAATCCACATCGAACACCGGACCGGACCTAAGGAACTCGGATTCAGAGGCGGGGATCACCTGCTCCGAAGCAGATACTGAGGACAATAAAGGACCTGGCCCAGGCAGCATGCTGCGAAGCAACTCTGGGACCAAATCCTTTATTGTCCTCTGTATCTCTCCCAACATTTCGGACCGGAAGGCCTCCATATCCACCGCGGATGAGGCCTTCCTCTTACCCTTCTTAACACCCTCCTTCTTCGCCTTCCTCTCTTCCTCCATCACCTTCTCCCTCACCTGTAACGATAAAAAGTCAGCCATTAGCTCGCCCCCCCACTGCTTACATATATCGCATTTTAGCAACGGTCCACAGGGACTGCAGCTAAAACACAAATGTGGCGCAAATCTATCTTTCAGAAATCGACCACAGGACGGGCAACCAGGTCTCTGAAACAGGACAAAGGACGAGGACAATGAGCAAGTTAGTTACGGTTAGAAGAAACTCAAAACCAAACTAAAAGAGAGGGACAGGATCCTAAAGATCACTAATCAAGAAGAAACCAGCGTTGGACAAAACTTTAAATGTTAATAAAGCGCAAGGCCGATTATGACGTCATCAATCCCTTAACAGAAATTAATCGGTCCGTAACAAGCATCCAAGTGCAAGGACGAATTGTATTCATAACTAGAACATCCTCCAAAGGATATTCAGACTACACATCATCAGATACAGAATGATAAAAAATGGTAAAAAATCAGTCATTATTTTTTCAAATAATTCATATCATTATTCATATACCTGACACCTTGTATAGACAAACCATCCACCGTGATGCACTGGAGCACTCCACCAAGACTACGCCTCTTCACCTTTCTCCACCTTGGGGAAGGAATTGGATCAAGAGGGCAAAGTGAGAAGACCTTTATAGTAAGCCTCCAACTCACTGAACATAGACTTTTTGGTTAGATAACCTAACAATATTAGTAGGAAATGGAACCGTGGTGGAGAAAAACAAACCCTCCTGTGCTGAGATGTCCACTAATAATGTCAAACCATACCTGTGGACATAAACACAAAGAGAAATTAGACTTATAAAGCACCATGTTGGAAAAAACCAACTCAAACAGGCGCTAATCACGGTAAGCGCGAGTCCCGGAAACACATTACACCGGGGAAAAAACTCGCTAGAATATCATTGAATTCACCTGATAAAGAGATCCCGTCCCCTCTTCTGGCGAATTTGTCCTCTCAGACATCTCTTTCAACAATATTCGACCGTAACAGACGTGAAAAAAGGCTTTTAAACTCGTGAAACTTGCAGATAACTAACAAGCACATGTGTTCTCCTTGCCAATAAATTAGCAAAGAGGAAGTAGTAGTCGGCGCATGCGCGGTGGTGGGGCTGGCATCCGCCGGACTACCTCTGACTACCTGCCCAGTAGGGGCACCTAACTGTTTTTAATCTGAGTGTTTTATTGAGTGAAAGCCAATATTTAGCAATATCAAAAGTATTAGGGAGGTAAGTATACTCTTGATGTGAAATGACAGGTTCTATGATACGTATGGACAGGAGTTAGTCATTATGGAATGACAGGTTCTATGATACATATAGACAGGATTTAGTCATTATAGACTGACAGGTTCTATGATACATATGGACAGGAGCTAGTCATTATGGAATGACAGGTTCTATGATACGTATGGACAGGATTTAGTCATTATGGAATGACAGGTTCTATGATACGTATGGACAGGATTTAGTCATTATGGAATGACAGGTTCTATGATATGTATGGACAGGATTTAGCCATTGTGGAATGACAGGTTCTATGATACGTATGGACAGGATTTAGTCATTATGGAATGACAGGTTCTATGATATGTATGGACAGGATTTAGCCATTGTGGAATGACAGGTTCTACGATACATATGGACAGGATTTAGCCATTATGGAATGACAGGTTCTATGATACGTATGGACAGGAGTTAGCCATTATGGAATGACAGGTTCTATGATACGTATGGACAGGAGTTAGTCATTGTCGAATGACAGGTTCTATGATACGTATGGACAGGAGTTAGCCATTATGGAATGACAGGTTCTATGATATGTATAGACAGGAGTTAGCCATTGTGGAATGACAGGTTCTATGATACATATGGACAGGAGTTAGTCATTGTGGAATGACAGGTTCTATGATACGTATGGACAGGAGTTAGTCATTATGGAATGACAGGTTCTATGATACATATGGACAGGAGTTAGTCATTATGGAATGACAGGTTCTATGATACATATGGACAGGAGTTAGTCATTGTGGAATGACAGGTTCTATGATACGTATGGACAGGAGTTAGTCATTGTCGAATAAACGAAATCAAGGATTTCTTTTTTCACGAGAGAGTTGATACTTACCTCCCTAATACTTTTGATATTGCTAAATATTGGCTTTCACTCAATAAACACTCAGATTAAAACAGTTAGGTGCCCCTACTGGGCAGGGAGTCAGAGCATAGTCTGGCGGATGCCAGCCCCACCACCGCGCATGCGCAGACTAGCACTTCCTCTGACTAATTTATTGGCTGATACACATGCAACTATAAAGAGCCTGAAGACCGAGCCTCTGTGGGGTGGAGAGGCCGGGTCCGTATCTAGGGAGGTAAGTATCAACTCTCTCGTGAAAAAAGAAATCCTTGATTTCGTTTATTTCACATCAAGAGTATACTTACCTCCCTAATACTTTTGATATTGCCAGAATTCGACAGTGAATTCGGCGGGAGGGAGGCGAGGTCAAAAGACCAGCTCATCCCTATACGCTTTTCTGCGTTTAAGGCACTTAAACTTCTGAAACTGTATGAAAAAACAGTCAGGATTTGACTAACCATCGGATAACACCCCCGATGTATGAGAGATGACCGAATGTCATATGCGCTCCCCCCCCCCCCCCTCCTTCCTGGGAGGAAGAGTCGAATGACCTCAATGTCCTATACGCTCTCTACGTACAAGTGCCATGTACTACAGGACAGAGACGAAAAAACTCCATTTTCGTATACTCTCAACAATGAACCACATAAATACACAAAACCATCATCATATTAATAACGGGTAACGTGACAAGACAATCAACAATGGACAACACATACACAAGACTGACCTTGTTGAAATGGCTGCTGACATCCTCTTCCCATTGGTGAAGCACGATGCAGTCCCAAATTAGTGGTTGTTTCCATAAATTAATTGTGAAATATATAAGCAATGAGGAAACCCCATCAAAAATATATGCCAAGTTATTTTTTCAAAATCGACAAGGCGAGAGGATTAGAGGTGTCACGGAGATAATGGTCTGTAAAACTTGACTCACAGTGCCACTGAGCCACCGACATAATATCATCCACCGGGACCCCATTAAATAGGGCCGTGGATGTCACTACGCCGCGGACACTGTGAGCCTTGGCCACGTCAACCTGCTTCCCGGTGGCGGATTTATGGCAAAACTGAATGCATTCTACAATCCACCTGGAAATGGTGTCCTTAGAAGCCCTGCCATGGGGTTCAATATAAGACAACCATAACGCCGACTGGTCGGTGCGCCACTCCGCCGTACGTTGTTTGTACCGGCAAAGCGCCCGGACGGGACACCATGCTTTAGAATTAGGATCATATCTAGTCAAAGCAGGCAAAACAATAGGTTTCTCCCTCACCTGTAACGATAAAAAGTCAGCCATTAGCTCGCCCCCCCCCCCCCCCCCACTGCTTACATATATCGCATTTTAGCAACGGTCCACAGGGACTGCAGCTAAAACACAAATGTGGCACAAATCTATCTTTCAGAAATCGACCACAGGACGGGCAACCAGGTCTCTGAAACAGGACAAAGGACGAGGACAATGAGCAAGTTAGTTACGGTTAGAAGAAACTCAAAACCAAACTAAAAGAGAGGGACAGGATCATAAAGATCACTAATCAAGAAGAAACCAGCGTTGGACAAAACTTTAAATGTTAATAAAGCGCAAGGCCGATTATGACGTCATCAATCCGTTAACAGAAATTAATCGGTCCGTAACAAGCATCCAAGTGCAAGGACGAATTGTATTCATAACTAGAACATCCTCCAAAGGATATTCAGACTACACATCATCAGATACAGAATGATAAAAAATGGTAAAAAATCAGTCATTATTTTTTCAAATAATTCATATCATTAATCATATACCTGACACCTTGTATAGACAAACCATCCACCGTGATGCACTGGAGCACTCCACCAAGACTACGCCTATTCACCTTTCTCCACCTTGGGGAAGGAATTGGATCAAGAGGGCAAAGTGAGAAGACCTTTATAGTAAGCCTCCAACTCACTGAACATAGACTTTTTGGTTAGATAACCTAACAATATTAGTAGGAAATGGAACCGTGGTGCAGAAAAACAAACCCTCCTGTGCTGAGATGTCCACTAATAATGTCAAACCATACCTGTGGACATAAACACAAAGAGAAATTAGACTTATAAAGCACCATGTTGGAAAAAACCAACTCAAACAGGCGCTAATCACGGTAAGCGCGAGTCCCGGAAACACATTACACCGGGGAAAAAACTCGCTAGAATATCATTGAATTCACCTGATAAAGAGATCCCGTCCCCTCTTCTGGCGAATTTGTCCTCTCAGACATCTCTTTCAACAATATTCGACCGTAACAGACGTGAAAAAAGGCTTTTAAACTCGTGAAACTTGCAGATAACTAACAAGCACATGTGTTCTCCTTGCCAATAAATTAGCAAAGAGGAAGTAGTAGTCGGCGCATGCGCGGTGGTGGGGCTGGCATCCGCCGGACTACCTCTGACTACCTGCCCAGTAGGGGCACCTAACTGTTTTTAATCTGAGTGTTTTATTGAGTGAAAGCCAATATTTAGCAATATCAAAAGTATTAGGGAGGTAAGTATACTCTTGATGTGAAATGACAGGTTCTATGATACGTATGGACAGGAGTTAGTCATTATGGAATGACAGGTTCTATGATACATATAGACAGGATTTAGTCATTATAGACTGACAGGTTCTATGATACATATGGACAGGAGCTAGTCATTATGGAATGACAGGTTCTATGATACGTATGGACAGGATTTAGTCATTATGGAATGACAGGTTCTATGATACGTATGGACAGGATTTAGTCATTATGGAATGACAGGTTCTATGATATGTATGGACAGGATTTAGCCATTGTGGAATGACAGGTTCTATGATACGTATGGACAGGATTTAGTCATTATGGAATGACAGGTTCTATGATATGTATGGACAGGATTTAGCCATTATGGAATGACAGGTTCTATGAGACGTATGGACAGGATTTAGTCATTATGGAATGACAGGTTCTATGATACGTATAGACAGGATTTAGTCATTATGGAATGACAGGTTCTATGATACGTATGGACAGGAGTTAGTCATTATGGAATGACAGGTTCTATGATACGTATAGACAGGATTTAGTCATTATAGACTGACAGGTTCTATGATACGTATGGACAGGAGCTAGTCATTATGGAATGACCGGTTCTATGATACGTATGGACAGGATTTAGTCATTATGGAATGACAGGTTCTATGATACGTATGGACAGGATTTAGTCATTATGGAATGACAGGTTCTATGATACATATAGACAGGATTTAGTCATTATGGAATGACAGGTTCTATGATACGTATGGACAGGATTTAGTCATTATGGAATGACAGGTTCTATGATACGTATGGACAGGATTTAGTCATTATGGAATGACAGGTTCTATGATACATATAGACAGGATTTAGTCATTATGGAATGACAGGTTCTATGATACGTATGGACAGGATTTAGTCATTATGGAATGACAGGTTCTATGATACGTATGGACAGGAGTTAGTCATTATGGAATGACAGGTTCTATGATACGTATGGACAGGAGTTAGTCATTATGGAATGACAGGTTCTATGATACGTATAGACAGGATTTCGTCATTATAGACTGACAGGTTCTATGATACGTATGGACAGGAGCTAGTCATTATGGAATGACAGGTTCTATGATACGTATGGACAGGATTTAGTCATTATGGAATGACAGGTTCTATGATACGTATGGACAGGATTTAGTCATTATGGAATGACAGGTTCTATGATACATATAGACAGGATTTAGTCATTATGGAATGACAGGTTCTATGATACGTATGGACAGGAGTTAGTCATTATGGAATGACAGGTTCTATGATACGTATGGACAGGATTTAGTCATTATGGAATGACAGGTTCTATGATACATATAGACAGGATTTAGTCATTATGGAATGACAGGTTCTATGATACATATAGACAGGATTTAGTCATTATAGAATGACAGGTTCTATGATACGTATGGACAGGAGTTAGTCATTATGGAATGACAGCTTCTATGATACGTATGGACAGGATTTAGTCATTATGGAATGACAGGTTCTATGATACATATAGACAGGATTTAGTCATTATAGAATGACAGGTTCTATGATACCTATGGACAGGAGCTAGTCATTATGGAATGACAGGTTCTATGACACGTATGGACAGGATTTAGTCATTATGGAATGACAGGTTCTATGATACGTATGGACAGGAGTTAGTCATTATGGAATGACAGGTTCTATGATACGTATGGACAGGAGTTAGTCATCATGGAATGACAGGTTCTATGATACGTATGGACAGGAGTTAGTCATTATGGAATGACAGGTTCTATGATACGTATGGACAGGAGTTAGTCATTATGGAATGACAGGTTCTATGATACATATGGACAGGAGTTAGTCATTATGGAATGACAGGTTCTATGATACGTATGGACAGGAGTTAGTCATTATGGAATGACAGGTTCTATGATACGTATGGACAGGAGTTAGTCATTATGGAATGACAGGTTCTATGATACATATGGACAGGAGCTAGTCATTATGGAATGACAGGTTCTATGATACGTATGGACAGGATTTAGTCATTATGGAATGACAGGTTCTATGATACGTATGGACAGGATTTAGTCATTATGGAATGACAGGTTCTATGATATGTATGGACAAGATGTAGCCATTGTGGAATGACAGGTTCTATGATACGTATGGACAGGATTTAGTCATTATGGAATGACAGGTTCAATGATATGTATGGACAGGATTTAGCCATTGTGGAATGACAGGTTCTATGATACGTATGGACAGGAGTTAGCCATTATGGAATGACTGGTTCTATCATATGTATAGACAGGAGTTAGCCATTGTGGAATGACAGGTTCTATGATACATATGGACAGGAGTTAGTCATTGTGGAATGACAGGTTCTATGATACGTATGGACAGGAGTTAGTCATTATGGAATGACAGGTTCTATGATACATATGGACAGGAGTTAGTCATTATGGAATGACAGGTTCTATGATACATATGGACAGGAGTTAGTCATTGTGGAATGACAGGTTCTATGATACGTATGGACAGGAGTTAGTCATTGTCGAATGACAGGTTCTATGATACATATGGACAGGAGTTAGTCATTGTGGAATGACAGGTTCTATGATACGTATGGACAGGAGTTAGTCATTGTCGAATGACAGGTTCTATGATACATATGGACAGGAGTTAGTCATTATGGAATGACAGGTTCTATGATACATATGGACAGGAGTTAGTCATTATGGAATGACAGGTTCTATGATACGTATGGACAGGATTTAGTCATTATGGAATGACAGGTTCTATGATACATATGGACAGGAGTTAGCCATTGTGGAATGACAGGTTCTATGATACATATGGACAGGAGTTAGTCATTATGGAATGACAGGTTCTATGATACGTATGGACAGGATTTAGTCATTATGGAATGACAGCTTCTATGATACGTATAGGCAGGAGTTAGCCATTATGGAATGACAGGTTCTATGATACATATGGACAGGAGTTAGCCATTGTGGAATGACAGGTTCTATGATACATATGGACAGGATTTAGTCATTATGGAATGACAGGTTCTATGATACATATGGACAGGAGTTAGTCATTATGGAATGACATGTTCTATGATACGTATGGACAGGAGTTAGTCATTATGGAATGACATGTTCTATGATACGTATGGACAGGAGTTAGTCATTATGGAATGACAGGTTCTATGATACGTATGGACAGGAGTTAGTCATTATGGAATGACAGGTTCTATGATACATATGGACAGGATTTAGTCATTATGGAATGTCAGGTTCTATGATACATATGGACAGGAGTTAGTCATTATGGAATGACAGGTTCTATGATACGTATGGACAGGAGTTAGTCATTATGGAATGACAGGTTCTATGATACATATAGACAGGAGTTAGTCATTATGGAATGACAGGTTCTATGATACGTATGGACAGGAGTTAGCCATTATGGAATGACAGGTTCTATGATACATATGGACAGGATTTAGCCATTATGGAATGACAGGTTCTATGAGACGTATGGACAGGATTTAGTCATTATGGAATGACAGGTTCTATGATACGTATAGACAGGATTTAGTCATTATGGAATGACAGGTTCTATGATACGTATGGACAGGAGTTAGTCATTATGGAATGACAGGTTCTATGATACGTATGGACAGGAGTTAGTCATTATGGAATGACAGGTTCTATGATACGTATAGACAGGATTTAGTCATTATAGACTGACAGGTTCTATGATACGTATGGACAGGAGCTAGTCATTATGGAATGACCGGTTCTATGATACGTATGGACAGGATTTAGTCATTATGGAATGACAGGTTCTATGATACGTATGGACAGGATTTAGTCATTATGGAATGACAGGTTCTATGATACATATAGACAGGATTTAGTCATTATGGAATGACAGGTTCTATGATACGTATGGACAGGATTTAGTCATTATGGAATGACAGGTTCTATGATACGTATGGACAGGAGTTAGTCATTATGGAATGACAGGTTCTATGATACGTATGGACAGGAGTTAGTCATTATGGAATGACAGGTTCTATGATACGTATGGACAGGATTTAGTCATTATGGAATGACAGGTTCTATGATACGTATGGACAGGATTTAGTCATTATGGAATGACAGGTTCTATGATATGTATGGACAAGATGTAGCCATTGTGGAATGACAGGTTCTATGATACGTATGGACAGGATTTAGTCATTATGGAATGACAGGTTCAATGATATGTATGGACAGGATTTAGCCATTGTGGAATGACAGGTTCTATGATACGTATGGACAGGAGTTAGCCATTATGGAATGACTGGTTCTATCATATGTATAGACAGGAGTTAGCCATTGTGGAATGACAGGTTCTATGATACATATGGACAGGAGTTAGTCATTGTGGAATGACAGGTTCTATGATACGTATGGACAGGAGTTAGTCATTATGGAATGACAGGTTCTATGATACATATGGACAGGAGTTAGTCATTATGGAATGACAGGTTCTATGATACATATGGACAGGAGTTAGTCATTGTGGAATGACAGGTTCTATGATACGTATGGACAGGAGTTAGTCATTGTCGAATGACAGGTTCTATGATACATATGGACAGGAGTTAGTCATTGTGGAATGACAGGTTCTATGATACGTATGGACAGGAGTTAGTCATTGTCGAATGACAGGTTCTATGATACATATGGACAGGAGTTAGTCATTATGGAATGACAGGTTCTATGATACATATGGACAGGAGTTAGTCATTATGGAATGACAGGTTCTATGATACGTATGGACAGGATTTAGTCATTATGGAATGACAGGTTCTATGATACATATGGACAGGAGTTAGCCATTGTGGAATGACAGGTTCTATGATACATATGGACAGGAGTTAGTCATTATGGAATGACAGGTTCTATGATACGTATGGACAGGATTTAGTCATTATGGAATGACAGCTTCTATGATACGTATAGGCAGGAGTTAGCCATTATGGAATGACAGGTTCTATGATACATATGGACAGGAGTTAGCCATTGTGGAATGACAGGTTCTATGATACATATGGACAGGATTTAGTCATTATGGAATGACAGGTTCTATGATACATATGGACAGGAGTTAGTCATTATGGAATGACATGTTCTATGATACGTATGGACAGGAGTTAGTCATTATGGAATGACATGTTCTATGATACGTATGGACAGGAGTTAGTCATTATGGAATGACAGGTTCTATGATACGTATGGACAGGAGTTAGTCATTATGGAATGACAGGTTCTATGATACATATGGACAGGATTTAGTCATTATGGAATGTCAGGTTCTATGATACATATGGACAGGAGTTAGTCATTATGGAATGACAGGTTCTATGATACGTATGGACAGGAGTTAGTCATTATGGAATGACAGGTTCTATGATACATATAGACAGGAGTTAGTCATTATGGAATGACAGGTTCTATGATACGTATGGACAGGAGTTAGCCATTATGGAATGACAGGTTCTATGATACATATGGACAGGATTTAGCCATTATGGAATGACAGGTTCTATGAGACGTATGGACAGGATTTAGTCATTATGGAATGACAGGTTCTATGATACGTATAGACAGGATTTAGTCATTATGGAATGACAGGTTCTATGATACGTATGGACAGGAGTTAGTCATTATGGAATGACAGGTTCTATGATACGTATGGACAGGAGTTAGTCATTATGGAATGACAGGTTCTATGATACGTATAGACAGGATTTAGTCATTATAGACTGACAGGTTCTATGATACGTATGGACAGGAGCTAGTCATTATGGAATGACCGGTTCTATGATACGTATGGACAGGATTTAGTCATTATGGAATGACAGGTTCTATGATACGTATGGACAGGATTTAGTCATTATGGAATGACAGGTTCTATGATACATATAGACAGGATTTAGTCATTATGGAATGACAGGTTCTATGATACGTATGGACAGGATTTAGTCATTATGGAATGACAGGTTCTATGATACGTATGGACAGGAGTTAGTCATTATGGAATGACAGGTTCTATGATACGTATGGACAGGAGTTAGTCATTATGGAATGACAGGTTCTATGATACGTATAGACAGGATTTCGTCATTATAGACTGACAGGTTCTATGATACGTATGGACAGGAGCTAGTCATTATGGAATGACAGGTTCTATGATACGTATGGACAGGATTTAGTCATTATGGAATGACAGGTTCTATGATACGTATGGACAGGATTTAGTCATTATGGAATGACAGGTTCTATGATACATATAGACAGGATTTAGTCATTATGGAATGACAGGTTCTATGATACGTATGGACAGGAGTTAGTCATTATGGAATGACAGGTTCTATGATACGTATGGACAGGATTTAGTCATTATGGAATGACAGGTTCTATGATACATATAGACAGGATTTAGTCATTATGGAATGACAGGTTCTATGATACATATAGACAGGATTTAGTCATTATAGAATGACAGGTTCTATGATACGTATGGACAGGAGTTAGTCATTATGGAATGACAGGTTCTATGATACGTATGGACAGGATTTAGTCATTATGGAATGACAGGTTCTATGATACATATAGACAGGATTTAGTCATTATAGAATGACAGGTTCTATGATACCTATGGACAGGAGCTAGTCATTATGGAATGACAGGTTCTATGACACGTATGGACAGGATTTAGTCATTATGGAATGACAGGTTCTATGATACGTATGGACAGGAGTTAGTCATTATGGAATGACAGGTTCTATGATACGTATGGACAGGAGTTAGTCATTATGGAATGACAGGTTCTATGATACGTATGGACAGGAGTTAGTCATTATGGAATGACAGGTTCTATGATACGTATGGACAGGAGTTAGTCATTATGGAATGACAGGTTCTATGATACGTATGGACAGGAGTTAGTCATTATGGAATGACAGGTTCTATGATACGTATGGACAGGATTTAGTCATTATGGAATGACAGGTTCTATGATATGTATGGACAAGATGTAGCCATTGTGGAATGACAGGTTCTATGATACGTATGGACAGGATTTAGTCATTATGGAATGACAGGTTCAATGATATGTATGGACAGGATTTAGCCATTGTGGAATGACAGGTTCTATGATACGTATGGACAGGAGTTAGCCATTATGGAATGACTGGTTCTATCATATGTATAGACAGGAGTTAGCCATTGTGGAATGACAGGTTCTATGATACATATGGACAGGAGTTAGTCATTGTGGAATGACAGGTTCTATGATACGTATGGACAGGAGTTAGTCATTATGGAATGACAGGTTCTATGATACATATGGACAGGAGTTAGTCATTATGGAATGACAGGTTCTATGATACATATGGACAGGAGTTAGTCATTGTGGAATGACAGGTTCTATGATACGTATGGACAGGAGTTAGTCATTGTCGAATGACAGGTTCTATGATACATATGGACAGGAGTTAGTCATTGTGGAATGACAGGTTCTATGATACGTATGGACAGGAGTTAGTCATTGTCGAATGACAGGTTCTATGATACATATGGACAGGAGTTAGTCATTATGGAATGACAGGTTCTATGATACATATGGACAGGAGTTAGTCATTATGGAATGACAGGTTCTATGATACGTATGGACAGGATTTAGTCATTATGGAATGACAGGTTCTATGATACATATGGACAGGAGTTAGCCATTGTGGAATGACAGGTTCTATGATACATATGGACAGGAGTTAGTCATTATGGAATGACAGGTTCTATGATACGTATGGACAGGATTTAGTCATTATGGAATGACAGCTTCTATGATACGTATAGGCAGGAGTTAGCCATTATGGAATGACAGGTTCTATGATACATATGGACAGGAGTTAGCCATTGTGGAATGACAGGTTCTATGATACATATGGACAGGATTTAGTCATTATGGAATGACAGGTTCTATGATACATATGGACAGGAGTTAGTCATTATGGAATGACATGTTCTATGATACGTATGGACAGGAGTTAGTCATTATGGAATGACATGTTCTATGATACGTATGGACAGGAGTTAGTCATTATGGAATGACAGGTTCTATGATACGTATGGACAGGAGTTAGTCATTATGGAATGACAGGTTCTATGATACATATGGACAGGATTTAGTCATTATGGAATGTCAGGTTCTATGATACATATGGACAGGAGTTAGTCATTATGGAATGACAGGTTCTATGATACGTATGGACAGGAGTTAGTCATTATGGAATGACAGGTTCTATGATACATATAGACAGGAGTTAGTCATTATGGAATGACAGGTTCTATGATACGTATGGACAGGAGTTAGCCATTATGGAATGACAGGTTCTATGATACATATGGACAGGATTTAGCCATTATGGAATGACAGGTTCTATGAGACGTATGGACAGGATTTAGTCATTATGGAATGACAGGTTCTATGATACGTATAGACAGGATTTAGTCATTATGGAATGACAGGTTCTATGATACGTATGGACAGGAGTTAGTCATTATGGAATGACAGGTTCTATGATACGTATGGACAGGAGTTAGTCATTATGGAATGACAGGTTCTATGATACGTATAGACAGGATTTAGTCATTATAGACTGACAGGTTCTATGATACGTATGGACAGGAGCTAGTCATTATGGAATGACCGGTTCTATGATACGTATGGACAGGATTTAGTCATTATGGAATGACAGGTTCTATGATACGTATGGACAGGATTTAGTCATTATGGAATGACAGGTTCTATGATACATATAGACAGGATTTAGTCATTATGGAATGACAGGTTCTATGATACGTATGGACAGGATTTAGTCATTATGGAATGACAGGTTCTATGATACGTATGGACAGGAGTTAGTCATTATGGAATGACAGGTTCTATGATACGTATGGACAGGAGTTAGTCATTATGGAATGACAGGTTCTATGATACGTATAGACAGGATTTCGTCATTATAGACTGACAGGTTCTATGATACGTATGGACAGGAGCTAGTCATTATGGAATGACAGGTTCTATGATACGTATGGACAGGATTTAGTCATTATGGAATGACAGGTTCTATGATACGTATGGACAGGATTTAGTCATTATGGAATGACAGGTTCTATGATACATATAGACAGGATTTAGTCATTATGGAATGACAGGTTCTATGATACGTATGGACAGGAGTTAGTCATTATGGAATGACAGGTTCTATGATACGTATGGACAGGATTTAGTCATTATGGAATGACAGGTTCTATGATACATATAGACAGGATTTAGTCATTATGGAATGACAGGTTCTATGATACATATAGACAGGATTTAGTCATTATAGAATGACAGGTTCTATGATACGTATGGACAGGAGTTAGTCATTATGGAATGACAGGTTCTATGATACGTATGGACAGGATTTAGTCATTATGGAATGACAGGTTCTATGATACATATAGACAGGATTTAGTCATTATAGAATGACAGGTTCTATGATACCTATGGACAGGAGCTAGTCATTATGGAATGACAGGTTCTATGACACGTATGGACAGGATTTAGTCATTATGGAATGACAGGTTCTATGATACGTATGGACAGGAGTTAGTCATTATGGAATGACAGGTTCTATGATACGTATGGACAGGAGTTAGTCATTATGGAATGACAGGTTCTATGATACGTATGGACAGGAGTTAGTCATTATGGAATGACAGGTTCTATGATACGTATGGACAGGAGTTAGTCATTATGGAATGACAGGTTCTATGATACATATGGACAGGAGTTAGTCATTATGGAATGACATGTTCTATGATACGTATGGACAGGAGTTAGTCATTATGGAATGACATGTTCTATGATACGTATGGACAGGAGTTAGTCATTATGGAATGACAGGTTCTATGATACGTATGGACAGGAGTTAGTCATTATGGAATGACAGGTTCTATGATACATATGGACAGGATTTAGTCATTATGGAATGTCAGGTTCTATGATACATATGGACAGGAGTTAGTCATTATGGAATGACAGGTTCTATGATACGTATGGACAGGAGTTAGTCATTATGGAATGACAGGTTCTATGATACATATAGACAGGAGTTAGTCATTATGGAATGACAGGTTCTATGATACGTATGGACAGGAGTTAGCCATTATGGAATGACAGGTTCTATGATACATATGGACAGGATTTAGCCATTATGGAATGACAGGTTCTATGAGACGTATGGACAGGATTTAGTCATTATGGAATGACAGGTTCTATGATACGTATAGACAGGATTTAGTCATTATGGAATGACAGGTTCTATGATACGTATGGACAGGAGTTAGTCATTATGGAATGACAGGTTCTATGATACGTATGGACAGGAGTTAGTCATTATGGAATGACAGGTTCTATGATACGTATAGACAGGATTTAGTCATTATAGACTGACAGGTTCTATGATACGTATGGACAGGAGCTAGTCATTATGGAATGACCGGTTCTATGATACGTATGGACAGGATTTAGTCATTATGGAATGACAGGTTCTATGATACGTATGGACAGGATTTAGTCATTATGGAATGACAGGTTCTATGATACATATAGACAGGATTTAGTCATTATGGAATGACAGGTTCTATGATACGTATGGACAGGATTTAGTCATTATGGAATGACAGGTTCTATGATACGTATGGACAGGAGTTAGTCATTATGGAATGACAGGTTCTATGATACGTATGGACAGGAGTTAGTCATTATGGAATGACAGGTTCTATGATACGTATAGACAGGATTTCGTCATTATAGACTGACAGGTTCTATGATACGTATGGACAGGAGCTAGTCATTATGGAATGACAGGTTCTATGATACGTATGGACAGGATTTAGTCATTATGGAATGACAGGTTCTATGATACGTATGGACAGGATTTAGTCATTATGGAATGACAGGTTCTATGATACATATAGACAGGATTTAGTCATTATGGAATGACAGGTTCTATGATACGTATGGACAGGAGTTAGTCATTATGGAATGACAGGTTCTATGATACGTATGGACAGGATTTAGTCATTATGGAATGACAGGTTCTATGATACATATAGACAGGATTTAGTCATTATGGAATGACAGGTTCTATGATACATATAGACAGGATTTAGTCATTATAGAATGACAGGTTCTATGATACGTATGGACAGGAGTTAGTCATTATGGAATGACAGGTTCTATGATACGTATGGACAGGATTTAGTCATTATGGAATGACAGGTTCTATGATACATATAGACAGGATTTAGTCATTATAGAATGACAGGTTCTATGATACCTATGGACAGGAGCTAGTCATTATGGAATGACAGGTTCTATGACACGTATGGACAGGATTTAGTCATTATGGAATGACAGGTTCTATGATACGTATGGACAGGAGTTAGTCATTATGGAATGACAGGTTCTATGATACGTATGGACAGGAGTTAGTCATTATGGAATGACAGGTTCTATGATACGTATGGACAGGAGTTAGTCATTATGGAATGACAGGTTCTATGATACGTATGGACAGGAGTTAGTCATTATGGAATGACAGGTTCTATGATACATATGGACAGGAGTTAGTCATTATGGAATGACAGGTTCTATGATACGTATGGACAGGAGTTAGTCATTATGGAATGACAGGTTCTATGATACGTATGGACAGGAGTTAGCCATTATGGAATGACCAGACTTAACTCTTTAATGTCCAAATATGGTAAAGAAAATCTAAATATTAGACTACTGAATGTCCATTAAGAGACTAAGAGAAGACAATTTTTGTTAATTTACCATAGGCATGACTAGCTCAGTCATCGAGCCATTCATTCATGGTAAATTTTCAAAAATAGACTTCTCTTAGCCTTCAAATTGACATTCCTCA
>JAVVLW010000064.1:0-15000 GCA_034401795.1 Chaetoderma sp. LZ-2023a | reverse complement strand
ATCTCAATCAATTTCAATCAATTTCAATCAATCTCAATCAGTTTCAATCAACCTTAATCAACCTTAATCAATCTCAATCAATCTCAATTAATCTTAATTAACCTTAATTAATCTTAATTAACGTCAATTAATCTTAATTAATCTTAATTAATCTTAATTCAATCTTAATTAATCTCAATCAACCTTAATTAATCTCAATCAATCTTAAATAATCAGGCAATCAATCAAGTGGGCAAATAGGCAAACAACCAGTCAACCACCTTATCAATCCAAGCAATCAATCACGCAACCAATCAGTTCAGACAATCAATTCAAGCAGCCAATCAATCACGCAACTACTCACGCTACCAATCAGATTAAACAACAAGTCACGCAACCACTCACATCAAATAATCAATCACGCAATCAATCAATTCAAACAACCAATCACGCAACCAATCAATTCAAGCAACAAATCATGTAACCAATCAAGCAACAGGTTACGCAAGCAATCAAATCAATCAATCAATCAATCAACTCAAGCCCCCAGTCAATCAGGAAAATCCCAGTCAATCAGTCAATCTTAATCAATCTCGATCAATCTCGATCAATCTTAATCAATCTTAATCAATCTTAATCAATCTTAATCAATCTTAATCAATCAATAATCAATCAATAATCAATCAATTTCAATCAATTTCAATCAATTTCAATCAATTTCAATCAATTTCAATCAATTTCAATCAATTTCAATCAATTTCAATCAATCTGTCGCTCCCAATCAATTCAAGCAACCAATCACGTAACCAATCAATTCAAGCAACAAATCATGCAACCAATCAATTCAAGCAACAAATCATGCACCCAATTCAAGCAATAAATCACGCAACCAATCAGATCAAATCACGCAACCAATCAGGTCAAATAACAAGTCATGCAAGCAATCAACTCAAACAAACAATCAAATCAAGCAACCTGTCAAATCAAGTAAGACTCAAGCAACCAACCAAGCAATCAATAAATCAATCAAACTCTAAAGCAGCCAGACAGTCAATCAATACAAAAATGCTACCGGGCGCACACTCTACAAGTGGTAGGTTTGTCAGATAGTCTGTCTGTCTATATATATTTTTCCAATCAAAGAGGGCTTAATTTACAAAGCTGAAATAAGAGAAATGTGGTTAGTAGTAATGATTAGTGGTGACATGATAATATTTAATATTTAAGGACAGGCAATACAGAAATAACAGTATAAATATTATAACTTACTCGCAGCAATGCAGGAATACAGTAAATATCCAGGAATACACAGAAATACACAGGAATACACAGTAATGAAATTTTTTACATCGTCAGAGGGCTGGACGCGTTTCGTGTTGATTACACTTCTTCAGCAGCCTTTTAGACAAATCTACCAGTCCAACAGTTTGCCCTACTATTTATTGGCCAAGTGAACGTTTTTGAGACTTAATCATTTTCTTTAAAGTTACTAAGTTGTTTGCTTTGAGGTACACGCCGCTAATAAGGTGTTATAATTCATTGTAGTAATGTATTGTTGACTAATTGAGCTCGTTGGTTTCAATTTGGAAAGGTGTTAAGGATTGAGCTACTTTCAATGGCTTAGCGGCGGACTGGTCACTGGTTCAAAGAGAACTAATAATCTGACTTTGATGTGAACCGTGAGATCATTTGAAAGGTGCTTAAGTGACCTTTTCAAAGTATAATAAACAATTTGGAATGCAAAGAAAACATTTCAAAGAAATACGTAACTGATGGCCTTGTTTGAAAATCTTTGATCTGAATGAGTAATTTTGATTAAAACTTTTGCTTTGTAATATAGTTACTCAAATGTCAGTAGTTTCCGTGGGTATTGATTTCAAAGATTATCATTGTGTTGAGAAATAAAGTCAATTTTTGTGTGTAATTTTCTCTCTAAAACAGATGAATGAATAAGCAAATCGCATGATTGAATGATACAAGGATAGAAGGAGAGAAGGATGGA
This sequence comes from Chaetoderma sp. LZ-2023a, assembly GCA_034401795.1. Lineage (NCBI taxonomy): Eukaryota > Metazoa > Mollusca > Caudofoveata > Chaetodermatida > Chaetodermatidae > Chaetoderma > Chaetoderma sp. LZ-2023a. The sequence goes on along the minus strand of JAVVLW010000064.1, from coordinate 13,019 downwards.
CAGACCAAACCGATCACCCAACCAATCAACTACCCAACCAACCGCCCAACTGACCACCCAACCAACCAACCACCCAAACGAACATCCAATCAACCACCCAACCACCCAATAATCCAACCACACAACCAACCAAACACCCACCCACCCACCCACCCACCCACCCACCCGACCAACCAACCACCCACCCAACCACCCAAACCCACATCCACCCAACCAACCACCCAACCAACCACCCAACCAACCAACCAACCAACCAACCAACCAACCAACCAACCAACCAACCAACCAACCAACCAACCAACCAACCAACCAACCAACCAACCAACCAACCAACCAACCAACCAAACCCAACCAACCAACCACCCAACCATGATGGACGAATGGAAGGACGGATGGAAGGAAGGAAGGGTAGGGTGAAGGAAAGATGGAAGGAATGAGGGCTTGAAGGACGGACGGGATGATGGGAGGGAGGAACGATGAACGGGATGAAGGCTGGAAGGAAGGAAGGAAAGATGGATGGCTCGAAGGAATAGATGAAGGGATGGAGAGAAGGAGGATGAAGCAGGCAGGAAGGAGCGAGGGAGGAAGGAAGGAGGGAGGGATGCGGGAGGAAGGAAGGGAGGAGGAAGGAAGGAGGAAGGAAGGAAGGAGGAAGGAAGGAGGAAGGAAGGAAGGAAGGAAGGAAGGAGGAAGGAAGGAAGGAAGGATGGAGGTGGGGATGAAGGAGGGAGGAAGAAAGGAAGGAGTGAGGAAGGAGTGAGGGAAGAATGGACGAACGAACGAACGAACGAACGAACGAACGAACGAACGAACGAACGAACGAACGAACGAACGAACGAACGAACGAACGGACGGCCGGCCGGCCGGACGGACGGACGAACGAACGAACAAATGCTAGTGGATGGAAAGCAGGAAGAAAGGCTAGAAAGAATGAAGAAATGAGGTAATGAATGAATGAGTGAAGGGAGGAAATGACAGGTAGAGGGAAGGATAGAGGGAGGAAGGATGGAATGAATGACAGTTTTCTTGCTCAAACAATCATGCAATTCAAGAGGTAATAATAGGTTCAATTTAATGATTTATGTGGAGAAGATGAGATTTCTATATACCGTTTGTTAGGTGGATCTAATGAAGGACTGATAGATTGCCTGACGATGTAGACGAATATTATACACAAGTTATGGATTTATAAAGTAATAAAATAACGGAACTGGCACTGGCATGTATGTATGTAATATTGTAAACGCACCGGCTCAGAATTTTCAAAATTGAAAAAATTGAAAATATTTTTGCTTATTTTATCACCTGAGATTGTCAATTTTGTTTAAGAGATGCCATATGGCCTGATTAGTATACAATGATAAATCATTGATTGATGTTTTGAACACTTATTTGAGTTTCGCTTTTACCAAGATGTCGCGTAGATTAGGATTTTTCTTAAATGCAATTACCGGACGCTTGTTGAATGGTTGTTTTAAATTGTCCTGTAATTTGTGATACTCATCCTTTAGGATTTTCGCAATTTCAACATTTTTCCGATTGTATGTGAGAGTAAATGGGATAATCTCACGTTGATCAGAGAGGCCTGGGTCCGAATTTATGCCCCTTGGCCATTGTGTTTGGAGTTCTTTAATCCAAAATGATTCTCTCAGTTTTCTTTGTCTATCAGTTTCCTCTATTGTGTCTGAAAGAGGTAGCTGTTCGATAGGCATAATTTCAAAGTCACGAGTGACTAAATGATCAGGAAGATTAAAATGTTCAGCCACATGTGTGTCTTCCTCTAGTCTAATATCTGAAAGGTGTCTAGTTGCTCGGCATCTTAGTCGATTTTTCGTTTCGCCAACATACTGCTTTTGACACAATTTGCATGAAATTAAGTAAATGACATTTTCAGAATCGCAATCTAATTTCGACTGAATTTGAAATTTGCTTTTGTTTTGAAAGCTCATGAATGTACTCTGGGAAGGAAGAAATTTATCCAATTTACACCTTTTCTTTTCACATTTCCGAGATTCTCCATCACCAATAATCGGACGATTATGACAAATTTTGGTAGGCCGAGAATTTCTGGCATTATCCGGAATGATTTCCAAATTATGCAAAGTTTCAGACTTTATTTTACGCAGGAACCGAGAAGAGTACCCTCTCGGTTTGAGGGCTTTGAATAAGGTCGAACATGATGATTCAAAGTTTTTCTTATCACTCGAATTTCTATGAAAACGGATTATTTGTGATTTTACAAGTCCCTTGAAAGTATGCGGTGGATGGAATGATTTCTTGTGCAGTAGTTGATGCGAGTCGGTTGGCTTAAAATAAACTTTGTAGTCTAGGTAACCAGTTGTTTCATACTTTATACCTTTGTATAAAGTTACATCCAGGAAATCTACGGACAGCTCATCAATTTGAGCTTTTAGCTTGATATTCGGATCATGATTATTCAGAATGGCCAGAAATTCGGTAAATGCTTCCTTACTATGTTGCCAGATCATAAAAATATCATCGAGGTACCTGCGGTAAATGAGCGGCTGATTTGGACAGTTTTCGAGTGCTTCCTTTTCCCACTCTGCCATGTAAAGGTTAGCGAAACCTGGGCTGAAACGCTTACCCATTGCACAGCCACAAATTTGTTGGAAAATTTCACCAGCAAATTCAAAGTCATTGCCCTTCAGACTAAGCTCTAATAGAGCTATTACTTCTCTGTCGGGCCTGTTTGTGTCAGGATAGTCGGCAAACGCTCTACGAATTGAATTTAGACCCTTTTCGATGTCAATGTTTGTGTACATAGCATCGACGTCCATTGTAATTAAGAATGAATTTGGAGGGACCGAGATCTTAGAGACCTGGGCTAGGAAGTCTTCAGTGTTTTTCAGATAGCTAAAATGTCTATTTGCAATTGGCTGAAGATGGTAGTCGATAAATTCACTAATCCTATATGATTCCGAACCACAATCTGAAATAATGGGTCGCCCTGGTGGTGTCATTGGGTCGGTCCATGAGTCAACAGACTTATGGATTTTAGGAAGAAGATAAAATGTACGTGGTTTCGAATCATCTTTTGCGCACAGGTATTTAAATTGCTTTTCAGTTATCTTCTTGCTATCAACCATTTTTTGGAGAATTTCGTTGAATTTGCTACAGTTATTTTGCCAAAGTGGTTCATTTAGTTTTCGGTAATGCTTCGGATTACTAAGCTGTCTATGCGCTTCTTTGATGTAGTTGTCTTTATCCATTATTACAGTAGCCGACCCTTTATCCGCAGGTTTGATGACAATTTCACTTTTTCTAGATAAACCTAATATGGCCTGGCGTTGCTCATAGGATAAATTTTGCTGATCGTTTGGAAATGTAGTATTTTCAATACGTTCAGAGTAAAGTTTTATACTTTCACCGATTGCTGGGTCAACACATTTTAAGTTTGGAGCCCAGCCGGTTTTTTCAATGAATGGTGGAATATTACTATTGGAGTTTCGAAAAAAATCTGCCAATTTCACACGGTGACCAAATTCAGCAGTTTCAGTAAAGCCATTATCTAAATCGGCATCCAAACCTGTTTTAGGTTTTGGTGTTGGGACAAATGTCAAGCCAAAGTTAAGCAGTGACTGTTCTGCTTCACCTAATGCAGAGCCGGTTAGGTTTACAATATTACTACCCAGTCCCATTTCTGGGTGGTTGGTACCTTGACCCGAGTTTAGTTTAAATTAAGGGCTACAAGCCAGTTATTATACATGTCATTCGCTGTCCTCTCAGTCCAATGAATATTGTCATGGCCCACTTCGAATTCTGTCGAAGGAAGACTGGGTATGACAATAACCTTGGACTCAGGGGACTTGGCCTTGCTTGATGCGGCAGTCTGATTAATTGCATCGAGTGCCTGCTTTTGCTGAGGGGTCGAGGTTGCGGAGAAATTTAGTTCAGTGAAGTAGATCATAGACTTGGGAAATTTCTTTCGTACCATACTGAATAATAACCTAAGTCGATACTCGGAGGCTGAGATTAGATTATTCCTATCATTTATTCCTATGGTGAGGACTACTTTCTCAGGTTGCAATTTCCCTGTGTATCTATTAATGATCGTTCTGAGATCATTAATCGATGCTCCAGGGAAACAGGCAATCTGAGTATCTGGATGGGGATCCACATTAATCCGACTCAAGTTTGAATCTCCGACGATCAAGATCTTTTTGTCGAGGGTAGGAAGTTGCCAATTTGGTCTGTTGGTGGCCTCATTTCTAAATCTCCAGAACTTATTCTGTCCCAAGGGTGTGGGCTTCTTTGGTCTGGCGCATGGAGATGGTGTGAACCGTGGTTGGGGGACCTTTGGTGTAGCTTGGGTCCTTGGACCAGGCTGTTTACTAGCACCTTTAGAATTTGACACCCTCTGCGGGAGAGGAGGAAAATCCTCAGGAGAGAATGGCGGCGCTGGTGGAGGTGAGTCTGGTAGAGGGATCATAGAGGGATCCACTGGAATGTAAATACTGTGGTCAATGGATGTGCCAGGAAGAGAGCTAATGGGAGACGGTCGTTTATCTGGACGTTTTAGTGGTGGTGAGGCCTCTACAGGTGAATGTAGCCGCTTTTTGGGATGAGCGGATTGTACTAAATTTGCATTTTGTACTGGTTTGATAACAGGGGTGACATTTAGTGGTTTAGTAGCAGGCTTATAATTCGGATCAAGTGGTCTAATAAAATCATAAAATGCTGAGATGGCATTGTGATCCAATTTTCTGTGATAATTCTTTTTGGCCCAATGGATTGCAGTGGACTTGGCCCGACCGAGGTCTAAATATGGAAGAGTTTGGGCTGAGAGTAGCTCAGAACGGAGGACTCCTAGTTGACAGTTATAGTGGCGAACCCATGTTTTAATCATTGTTTTCGCCCATTCGAAGTTGACATTACGAATGTCGAAGTGGACCTCAGCATCTGGCATCGCCGGTTTACAGAAGTCTGTCAAGCTCTTGACCTTTCGACCGAGGCCATTTGGCACGGTGTCGCTGTCCAGATGCTTGTTCAGCACGCCCAGGTGGTGAAAACATTGGATTACCATGTAGTATACCTTAACCAGGCGTGCATGAGCAGATGATGGGTGGTGTGATCCAGAGTCATCACCAGCCCCTCGCCTACCCCTGCACGGTCTAGCCATGGAATCACAAGCAATCCCAGTCAATCAATCTAAATCTCAATTAATCTCAATCAATCTCAATTAATCTCAATTAATCTCAATTAATCTCAATTAATTTCAATTAATCTCAATTAATCTCAATTAATCTCAATTAATCTCAATCAATCTCAATCAATCTCAATCAATCTCAATCAATTTCAATTAATTTCAATCAATTCAATCAATCTCAATCAATCTCAATCAATCTCAATCAATCTCAATCAATCTCAATCAATCTCAATCAATTTCAATCAATTTCAATCAATCTCAATCAGTTTCAATCAACCTTAATCAATCTCAATTAATCTCAATCAATCTCAATTAATCTTAATTAACCTTAATTAATCTTAATTAACGTCAATTAATCTTAATTAATCTTAATTAATCTTAATCAACCTTAATTAATCTCAATCAATCAATCAATCTTAATCAATCTTAAATAATCAGGCAATCAATCAAGTGGGCAAATAGGCAAACAACCAGTCAACCACCTTATCAATCCAAGCAATCAATCACGCAACCAATCAGTTCAGACAATCAATTCAAGCAGCCAATCAATCACGCAACTACTCACGCTACCAATCAGATTAAACAACAAGTCACGCAACCACTCACATCAAATAATCAATCACGCAATCAATCAATTCAAACAACCAATCACGCAACCAATCAATTCAAGCAACAAATCATGTAACCAATCAAGCAACAGGTTACGCAAGCAATCAAATCAATCAATCAATCAATCAATCAACTCAAGCCCCCAGTCAATCAGGAAAATCCCAGTCAATCAGTCAATCTTAATCAATCTCGATCAATCTCGATCAATCTTAATCAATCTTAATCAATCTTAATCAATCTTAATCAATCTTAATCAATCAATAATCAATCAATAATCAATCAATCAATCAATAATCAATCAATAATCAATTTCAATCAATTTCAATCAATTTCAATCAATTTCAATCAATTTCAATCAATTTCAATCAATCTGTCGCTCCCAATCAATTCAAGCAACCAATCACGTAACCAATCAATTCAAGCAACAAATCATGCAACCAATCAATTCAAGCAACAAATCATGCACCCAATTCAAGCAATAAATCACGCAACCAATCAGATCAAATCACGCAACCAATCAGGTCAAATAACAAGTCATGCAAGCAATCAACTCAAACAAACAATCAAATCAAGCAACCTGTCAAATCAAGTAAGACTCAAGCAACCAACCAAGCAATCAATAAATCAATCAAACTCTAAAGCAGCCAGACAGTCAATCAATACAAAAATGCTACCGGGCGCACACTCTACAAGTGGTAGGTTTGTCAGATAGTCTGTCTGTCTATATATATTTTTCCAATCAAAGAGGGCTTAATTTACAAAGCTGAAATAAGAGAAATGTGGTTAGTAGTAATGATTAGTGGTGACATGATAATATTTAATATTTAAGGACAGGCAATACAGAAATAACAGTATAAATATTATAACTTACTCGCAGCAATGCAGGAATACAGTAAATATCCAGGAATACACAGAAATACACAGGAATACACAGTAATGAAATTTTTTACATCGTCAGAGGGCTGGACGCGTTTCGTGTTGATTACACTTCTTCAGCAGCCTTTTAGACAAATCTACCAGTCCAACAGTTTGCCCTACTATTTATTGGCCAAGTGAACGTTTTTGAGACTTAATCATTTTCTTTAAAGTTACTAAGTTGTTTGCTTTGAGGTACACGCCGCTAATAAGGTGTTATAATTCATTGTAGTAATGTATTGTTGACTAATTGAGCTCGTTGGTTTCAATTTGGAAAGGTGTTAAGGATTGAGCTACTTTCAATGGCTTAGCGGCGGACTGGTCACTGGTTCAAAGAGAACTAATAATCTGACTTTGATGTGAACCGTGAGATCATTTGAAAGGTGCTTAAGTGACCTTTTCAAAGTATAATAAACAATTTGGAATGCAAAGAAAACATTTCAAAGAAATACGTAACTGATGGCCTTGTTTGAAAATCTTTGATCTGAATGAGTAATTTTGATTAAAACTTTTGCTTTGTAATATAGTTACTCAAATGTCAGTAGTTTCCGTGGGTATTGATTTCAAAGATTATCATTGTGTTGAGAAATAAAGTCAATTTTTGTGTGTAATTTTCTCTCTAAAACAGATGAATGAATAAGCAAATCGCATGATTGAATGATACAAGGATAGAAGGAGAGAAGGATGGACAGACCAAACCGATCACCCAACCAATCAACTACCCAACCAACCGCCCAACTGACCACCCAACTAACCAACCACCCAAACGAACATCCAATCAACCACCCAACCACCCAATAATCCAACCACACAACCAACCAAACACCCACCCACACACCCACCCACCCACCCAACCAACCAACCACCCACCCAACCACCCAAACCCACATCCACCCAACCAACCATCCAACCAACCACCCAACCAACCAACCAACCAACCAACCAACCAACCAACCAACCAACCAACCAACCAACCAACCAACCAACCAACCAACCAACCAACCAACCAACCAACCAACCAACCACCCAACCAACCAACCACCCAACCATGATGGACGAATGGAAGGACGGATGGAAGGAAGGAAGGGTAGGGTGAAGGAAAGATGGAAGGAATGAGGGCTTGAAGGACGGACGGGATGATGGGAGGGAGGAACGATGAACGGGATGAAGGCTGGAAGGAAGGAAGGAAAGATGGATGGCTCGAAGGAATAGATGAAGGGATGGAGAGAAGGAGGATGAAGCAGGCAGGAAGGAGCGAGGGAGGAAGGAAGGAGGGAGGGATGCGGGAGGAAGGAAGGGAGGAGGAAGGAAGGAGGAAGGAAGGAAGGAGGAAGGAAGGAGGAAGGAAGGAAGGAAGGAAGGAAGGAGGAAGGAAGGAAGGAAGGATGGAGGTGGGGATGAAGGAGGGAGGAAGAAAGGAAGGAGTGAGGAAGGAGTGAGGGAAGAATGGACGAACGAACGAACGAACGAACGAACGAACGAACGAACGAACGAACGAACGAACGAACGAACGAACGAACGAACGAACGAACGAACGGACGGACGGACGGCCGGCCGGACGGACGAACGAACGAACGAACAAATGCTAGTGGATGGAAAGCAGGAAGAAAGGCTAGAAAGAATGAAGAAATGAGGTAATGAATGAATGAGTGAAGGGAGGAAATGACAGGTAGAGGGAAGGATAGAGGGAGGAAGGATGGAATGAATGACAGTTTTCTTGCTCAAACAATCATGCAATTCAAGAGGTAATAATAGGTTCAATTTAATGATTTATGTGGAGAAGATGAGATTTCTATATACCGTTTGTTAGGTGGATCTAATGAAGGACTGATAGATTGCCTGACGATGTAGACGAATATTATACACAAGTTATGGATTTATAAAGTAATAAAATAACGGAACTGGCACTGGCATGTATGTATGTAATATTGTAAACGCACCGGCTCAGAATTTTCAAAATTGAAAAAATTGAAAATATTTTTGCTTATTTTATCACCTGAGATTGTCAATTTTGTTTAAGAGATGCCATATGGCCTGATTAGTATACAATGATAAATCATTGATTGATGTTTTGAACACTTATTTGAGTTTCGCTTTTACCAAGATGTCGCGTAGATTAGGATTTTTCTTAAATGCAATTACCGGACGCTTGTTGAATGGTTGTTTTAAATTGTCCTGTAATTTGTGATACTCATCCTTTAGGATTTTCGCAATTTCAACATTTTTCCGATTGTATGTGAGAGTAAATGGGATAATCTCACGTTGATCAGAGAGGCCTGGGTCCGAATTTATGCCCCTTGGCCATTGTGTTTGGAGTTCTTTAATCCAAAATGATTCTCTCAGTTTTCTTTGTCTATCAGTTTCCTCTATTGTGTCTGAAAGAGGTAGCTGTTCGATAGGCATAATTTCAAAGTCACGAGTGACTAAATGATCAGGAAGATTAAAATGTTCAGCCACATGTGTGTCTTCCTCTAGTCTAATATCTGAAAGGTGTCTAGTTGCTCGGCATCTTAGTCGATTTTTCGTTTCGCCAACATACTGCTTTTGACACAATTTGCATGAAATTAAGTAAATGACATTTTCAGAATCGCAATCTAATTTCGACTGAATTTGAAATTTGCTTTTGTTTTGAAAGCTCATGAATGTACTCTGGGAAGGAAGAAATTTATCCAATTTACACCTTTTCTTTTCACATTTCCGAGATTCTCCATCACCAATAATCGGACGATTATGACAAATTTTGGTAGGCCGAGAATTTCTGGCATTATCCGGAATGATTTCCAAATTATGCAAAGTTTCAGACTTTATTTTACGCAGGAACCGAGAAGAGTACCCTCTCGGTTTGAGGGCTTTGAATAAGGTCGAACATGATGATTCAAAGTTTTTCTTATCACTCGAATTTCTATGAAAACGGATTATTTGTGATTTTACAAGTCCCTTGAAAGTATGCGGTGGATGGAATGATTTCTTGTGCAGTAGTTGATGCGAGTCGGTTGGCTTAAAATAAACTTTGTAGTCTAGGTAACCAGTTGTTTCATACTTTATACCTTTGTATAAAGTTACATCCAGGAAATCTACGGACAGCTCATCAATTTGAGCTTTTAGCTTGATATTCGGATCATGATTATTCAGAATGGCCAGAAATTCGGTAAATGCTTCCTTACTATGTTGCCAGATCATGAAAATATCATCGAGGTACCTGCGGTAAATGAGCGGCTGATTTGGACAGTTTTCGAGTGCTTCCTTTTCCCACTCTGCCATGTAAAGGTTAGCGAAACCTGGGCTGAAACGCTTACCCATTGCGCAGCCACAAATTTGTTGAAAAATTTCACCAGCAAATTCAAAGTCATTGCCCTTCAGACTAAGCTCTAATAGAGCTATTACTTCTCTGTCGGGCCTGTTGGTGTCAGGATAGTCGGCAAATGCTCTACGAATTGAATTTAGACCCTTTTCGATGTCAATGTTTGTGTACATAGCATCGACGTCCATTGTAATTAAGAATGAATTTGGAGGGACCGAGATCTTAGAGAGCTGGGCTAGGAAGTCTTCAGTGTTTTTCAGATAGCTAAAATGTCTATTTGCAATTGGCTGAAGATGGTAGTCGATAAATTCACTAATCCTATATGATTCCGAACCACAATCTGAAATGATGGGTCGCCCTGGTGGTGTCATAGGGTCGGTCCACAAGTCAACAGACTTATGGATTTTAGGAAGAAGATAAAATGTACGTGGTTTCGAATCATCTTTTGCGCACAGGTATTTATATTGCTTTTCAGTTATCTTCTTGTTATCAACCATTTTTTGGAGAATTTTGTTGAATTTGCTACAGTTATTTTGCCAAAGTGGTTCATTTAGTTTTTGGTAATGCTTCGGATTACTAAGCTGTCTATGCGCTTCTTTGATGTAGTGGTCTTTATCCATTATTACAGTAGCCGATCCTTTATCCGCAGGTTTGATGACAATTTCACTTTTTCTAGATAAACCTAATAGGGCCTGGCGTTGCTCATAAGATATGTATGTATGTATGTATGTATGTATGTATGTATGTATGTATGTATGTATGTATGTATGTATGTATGTATGTATGTATGTATGTATGTATGTATGTATGTATGTATGTATGTATGTATGTATGTATGTATGTATGTATGTATGTATGTATGTATGTAATATTGTAAACGCACCGGCTCAGAATTTTCAAAATTGAAAAAAGTGAAAATATTTTTGCTTATTTTATCACCTGAGATTGTCAATTTTGTTTAAGAGATGCCATATGGCCTGATTAGTATACAATGATAAATCATTGATTGATGTTTTGAACACTTATTTGAGTTTCGCTTTTACCAAGATGTCGCGTAGATTAGGATTTTTCTTAAATGCAATTACCGGACGCTTGTTGAATGGTTGTTTTAAATTGTCCTGTAATTTGTGATACTCATCCTTTAGGATTTTCGCAATTTCAACATTTTTCCGATTGTATGTGAGAGTAAATGGGATAATCTCACGTAGATCAGAGAGGCCTGGGTCCGAATTTATGCCCCTTGGCCATTGTGTTTGGAGTTCTTTAATCCAAAATGATTCTCTCAGTTTTCTTTGTCTATCAGTTTCCTCTATTGTGTCTGAAAGAGGTAGCTGTTCGATAGGCATAATTTCAAAGTCACGAGTGACTAAATGATCAGGAAGATTAAAATGTTCAGCCACATGTGTGTCTTCCTCTAGTCTAATATCTGAAAGGTGTCTAGTTGCTCGGCATCTTAGGCGATTTTTCGTTTCGCCAACATACTGCTTTTGACACAATTTGCATGAAATTAAGTAAATGACATTTTCAGAATCGCAATCTAATTTCGACTGAATTTGAAATTTGCTTTTGTTTTGAAAGCTCATGAATGTACTCTGGGAGGGAAGAAATTTATCCAATTTACACCTTTTCTTTTCACATTTCCGAGATTCTCCATCACCAATAATCGGACGATTATGACAAATTTTGGTAGGCCGAGAATTTCTGGCATTATCCGGAATGATTTCCAAATTATGCAAAGTTTCAGACTTTATTTTACGCAGGAACCGAGAAGAGTACCCTCTCGGTTTGAGGGCTTTGAATAAGGTCGAACATGATGATTCAAAGTTTTTCTTATCACTCGAATTTCTATGAAAACGGATTATTTGTGATTTTACAAGTCCCTTGAAAGTATGCGGTGGATGGAATGATTTCTTGTGCAGTAGTTGATGCGAGTCGGTTGGCTTAAAATAAACTTTGTAGTCTAGGTAACCAGTTGTTTCATACTTTATACCTTTGTATAAAGTTACATCCAGGAAATCTACGGACAGCTCATCAATTTGAGCTTTTAGCTTGATATTCGGATCATGATTATTCAGAATGGCCAGAAATTCGGTAAATGCTTCCTTACTATGTTGCCAGATCATAAAAATATCATCGAGGTACCTGCGGTAAATGAGCGGCTGATTTGGACAGTTTTCGAGTGCTTCCTTTTCCCACTCTGCCATGTAAAGGTTAGCGAAACCTGGGCTGAAACGCTTACCCATTGCACAGCCACAAATTTGTTGGAAAATTTCACCAGCAAATTCAAAGTCATTGCCCTTCAGACTAAGCTCTAATAGAGCTATTACTTCTCTGTCGGGCCTGTTTGTGTCAGGATAGTCGGCAAACGCTCTACGAATTGAATTTAGACCCTTTTCGATGTCAATGTTTGTGTACATAGCATCGACGTCCATTGTAATTAAGAATGAATTTGGAGGGACCGAGATCTTAGAGACCTGGGCTAGGAAGTCTTCAGTGTTTTTCAGATAGCTAAAATGTCTATTTGCAATTGGCTGAAGATGGTAGTCGATAAATTCACTAATCCTATATGATTCCGAACCACAATCTGAAATAATGGGTCGCCCTGGTGGTGTCATTGGGTCGGTCCATGAGTCAACAGACTTATGGATTTTAGGAAGAAGATAAAATGTACGTGGTTTCGAATCATCTTTTGCGCACAGGTATTTAAATTGCTTTTCAGTTATCTTCCTGTTATCAACCATTTTTTGGAGAATTTCGTTGAATTTGCAACAGTTATTTTGCCAAAGTGGTTCATTTAGTTTTCGGTAATGCTTCGGATTACTAAGCTGTCTATGCGCTTCTTTGATGTAGTTGTCTTTATCCATTATTACAGTAGCCGATCCTTTATCCGCAGGTTTGATGACAATTTCATTCTTTCTAGATAAATCTAATAGGGCCTGGCGTTGCTCATAGGATAAATTTTGCTGATCGTTTGGAAATGTAGTATTTTCAATACGTTCAGAGTAAAGTTTTATACTTTCACCGATT